>CABEEJ010001325.1:85854-103755 GCA_901482245.1 Timema douglasi | reverse complement strand
CCCCCCCCCAGCTATTAATTCATCACTGTGAAATAGGAACTCACTTCGGTGGCCGCATGGTCTAACGCGCTACTCTCACAGTAGACCAGACTGCTGTTGATGAGGAGATAAAGGTTCAAATCTCGGTCGGATGTACTGAGGATAGTTATTCCAAAATGGTATTCCATTCTTCCTCATGCAAGTGCTGGTACACCTCCTATAAATATGACCTTCATAATCCCTAAAACCATCAGTGTAATTAGTACATAAGTGTATAACCCAAATGGGTAAAAGGCCACTAAAACTCAGTGATAAAAAAAAATGTGAAACCCATATTTCAGCAATGGTACATTTTTCAACCATGACAGGAATCGAACCCGGGACCCTTAGATAAGTAGATAGACACGCTACCGGCTGAGCAAGGGTGTCAGACAATATGAGTATAGCTCGGAAACGAGATAAAATGGGACACATCTTTATATTAACGGTTTTCATTATTTTTTCGACTCTTGTTCACTATTGAAGTGATTTTAACGTGTTACAGTACACCCTGTTTAAGAAATATGTTCAAAAAGTGCACGGAAGACGTGAAACTACTAATATAAAAATATATTTGTATGCTTGCCTGGTATTAAACCCCATACTCTAGATACAAAGTCAACACTGTCGTATGAAGTTACTTAAAATACAAAGAGTATATACATTTATTTAAAATTCCTGATATGTTTTAAAATAGCTTATTTTTTTCAAATTCATAATATTGGCTTTGGCTTGCTTCCCTTCACTCAACGCTAGTCTTGGGTAAGGAATACCTTGTATCTCTCGATTTTAATTCTAGAAATAATATAAAAATACTTAGTTCAAATTATATTCAACAGATTTATAACACTGGAATGGATGTTTTCTTAAAAACCAGGATGAGAATATACTTTCTTGATTCCACGTCTACGCCAAACAAAAACTAAGAAACTTTCCACAAAGTTCAGAACACAATGAAGGAATAATCTAAAAAAAAGAGGAAAATTTGTAAACACAGTTTATTTTTAATATAAAAAAAAGTTGTGTTGTTTATATCAAGAGGAAAGGGCATTGTTATAACTTATATTCTTTTACTCTTATATTTTATCTCCTTATCTTTTCCTTCGAGTTAAGTATGAGAAACACCAGGAAACGGGAATAGCAGGGCAGAAGAGAAATTATTATTCTCGTGTTATGGAATAAAAATGATTACAAACTCTTGGAAAAAAATAAATTGAATAATTAAAATGAAATATGAAACTGTTTATTTTCCTACTACACGCTTAGTTGGTCAAATGGCATAACATGCCACTGTCGCAATAGACTAGATTGCAGATGACGGACGATTGGGGTTCAAATCCGGGTTAGGTGTATAAAAGGTGTTATTTCCTTCTATTTTTCCCCATTTTACCTCCACACATGAACGGCTACATTTCCTCTCAATTAAACCTCTCTCGTCCCAAACACATTAGGTTGGTCAGTACATATATGAGCTGCCCGTACGGGTAAAAATGTGTCATCCATAAACCACGTAACGTTGTTTTGATGGGGTAAGGGGGGGGGAGTTCTAATGTTTACATGGGGGTGGGAGAGTACACCACATTGCGATGTAACACATATACTAAACGTAAATTCTACTGTGGAAAAATTAACATTGCTGTTCATTTGTTCATTGTTAGCAAACATATTTTCTAAATAAATTCCGGACCCGCCTCAGTGGCGTAGTTGGCTAACGCGCTTGTCGTGTGCTCTACTGCTGAGGAGGTTCGAATCTCGGTCGGGTGAACTGGGGGTGGTTTTTCCTAAATGGTTTTCCACTCTACTTCCACGCAAATGCGGGTTCACGTCCTCTAACTCAACCTTCCCAATTCCTAATCCATTAGAGTAATTATTACTTAAAGCGTATAACCCGAACGGTTAGTAAGACGCGATGTTAAAAAAATAAATACATTCCGACTCTTAATATTATAAAATCGCAATCCCTCTTTTAGTGTAACTAAAGCTTCCATACTAAATAATAACATTCATTCTTGAATTAATAAGTTACGTTACATTGCTTAAAGGTTAAGGGGGTTAGGCTGAAATTGGTCTTGTATCGATTTTGGCATGTAAAAGAACCCTGAATTGTATGTGGATATAACTTTCAGGTAAAATTGCAAGGCACTTTCGCGATCGTTTATAAAGACTCATTGTAGAATTCACTGTAGAAAAAAAAATGTAACCAGGATTTTGATAAAATGTCGACGTTTCATTACCCCCTGAAGCAAACAAAAAAAGTTGGTTTCGTAATTCTGTCTGTATGTCTGTCCGTCTGTACCTCAGGCCAGAATAAAAACATTTTAACGATTGGTCTAAAACTTGAAATCTGGGGTTTTAATAAAGGTCCCTCTCCCCCCTCAAAGATTTTATGGGAATTAGATGTCCAACCATAAATTTAAGGATAGTTTACTAAAGCGGGGAAAAAAAAAGAAAACATAGATTTTATCGAAATTCGCTATAATGCTTTTAATTAAATTTTACATCTGGGCTCTACTTATTATTATAAACACGATGGAAATTCTAATTTTATCACGAAAATGAATTTGAGGGTACTTTTCACATGGGGGGGAAATTTACTAACTTTCATCATTTCTCCGCAACTATTGAGATACGAAATATTTTATCATTGTAAAATTGTAGTACTATTAAAGATAATAACCTTTAAGTTGAAACATATTTTTTATAAAATCAATTGTTTCTGAGCTATTAGCAAGTATAGTATATACTTTTTAATACAGATATGATATTTAATTTGATTCTTATGCTCGTTGGAGGACAAAGATGTTTCTCTTTACTCACTTTTTCTGTAACAGTGTTCCTAGTTCCTAATGTCATAGAGTAAGTAACAATGTATATTATTTCATTTATGATCTTTGGTGTAATGTTTCTACAACAATGTATAGCCAGAGTATTTCCTTTCAAAAATCTTAAACAAGTTTTTAGTAAATGTATATTTTGGTAAACGCGGGAGAAAGTCATTGCGGTGCACCGTACTATTTATTTTAGTCTTTGAACCATATCCTTCCTCGTTGTTCTGTTACTTTGTTCTGTGATCGGGATTGGTGACATAATGAAGTATTATTTAAAAAAACCAAACATAGGGCTAATTTTACAATGTTTCGTCAAGGTCCTCATAACCTTACTGTTAGTAAAGTCTTAACCGTTGGTTAAACTTGCTGTTGTGTTTTACAATACTATTTTTTATGTGCTCGTCAAATTACGTGCCGGTGCCTTCCATTATTTCTTATCATTAACTTTCTCAGAGCACCAGAATTGTTTCAAATCTTTTTATTGGCTTAATTGGATCATAGAGAATATAAGCAAGTCATCACAACGTCTATGGAACTGTTATGAAAACAAATCAATCAAAGCAAGTTTAATTTATCAATGCAACATTCTATCGTATTTATTTTGCTGATAAAATATCTGTTGAAAATCATAAACGTGAACGAAGTTTAAATTTGGTCAAAGAAGAGGAAATGTTGCTGATTGAAATAATGGTTAAATACAAACAAACTATTGAAAGTAAACAATTTTAATTGGTGTTCAATTACTTCCGGAATTTCCAACGTTTTATTTTTGTTTGAACGAAAACATAAGAAAAATCTTCCTCGTTATATAGTTCCAGGGAATTCTTTCGTTTCAAATATATTTTTGGTCTTCGAAGTCTAGGCTCCTTAGAACGTGTAGCACCTCTTTAAAATCATCATAATCATATAATAATCACCCATTTCATAAGATAAATAAATGTAACCTCACTTTAATAAAAAACATTGAAGGTGACCTGGTGGTCTAGGGGTAAGGTGTCAGACTTCTATGCTGGCGGCCGGGGTTCAATCCTCGGTCCCAGCAAAGATTTATCTGATTACCAAAACCTTCCTTCACTACTGACAAGACATCTTGTGAATGTGAGGAATGCCAGGCCTCCACCGTGGTTCGGATTCCACGTTAAACTGTAGGTCCTTCATTTCATTTCACAATCACCCTACCATTACACATTAGCGTAAGTGCGTACAACCCGAACGGGTAGTAAGACGCGGTGCTGCTTACAATAATAATAAATAGGTCAAACCTACTGTAGGTCTCAATTTTACAATGTCACATTATCCTATTCGTTAGGGCTTAACATAAGGTTAAGGGATAATAACCACTAATTTAGATTTTACAATGTTTGGTTAGCGCTAATGTCCACATAAAATTGCTCGTAAAGATAATGCGAGGTCTACCTTCCAGTTAGCAAAAATAACGCCCACATTAACAACGTCAAACACTTCGCCATATTGTTTTCAAAGTGAATATTTTTTATTATTATTATTTATTATTTATTAGCACCGCCTCTTACTACCCGTTCGGGTTATACGCACTTACGCTAATTGTGTAATGGTAGGGTGATTGTGAGATGAAATGAAGGACCTACAGTTTAACGTGGAATCCTAACCACGGTGGAGGCCTGGCATTCCTAACATTCACAAGTTGTGATTAATACACGTCTTGTCAGAGGTGAAGGAAGGGTTTGATAATCAGCTAAATCTGTGCCAGGACCGAGGATTGAACCTTGGACCACTAGCATAGAAGTTTGACAACCAACCCCTAGACCACCAGGTCACCTCTCATTAATTGAACAACTCAATGATGAATTGCTTTGTCCATAACAAACTAGAGTCAACATTTAACAAATTTATTGAATGTTGTAGAATGTTCTGTAAAATATAACTCAAATGAACCTTCATGGTCGAGAAGCCGAAAAGGGGTGTCTGGCATAAAGCTCGGGTTCCGTCCGCGTTGAAGCCGTAGAGCAAGATCACGTGACCATCACTCTTTCGGTACACACAACATGCTCAGAGGCTAATAGCGTGCAGTGACGTAGAGTATTACGTCATACTATACATAAGGCAGCGTGGAACCACCAAACTTTCTGAATTATCCAAGCAAATGATTTTATACCAGATGGTATAGGCATCACTAACCGACTGACTCGCTGAGTGCATGTCCAGTGCCGGATTTGATAAAGATGACGTCAAACCACCTTTTGGATTGTTGATTTAAGAAAAAATAGCTTATATAATTATTTCTCACAATTTTACTTTTAACTTTGAGATTGTCTATGCAGAAATATGACATTCAATCCATTCCTCCCCCCCTCTCGAAGTTGTGTTTAATTTTGCTAAATTTTGGCCTACCTGAGTGTGGATTAAAGGGGTATAACTATAATATAACCGAGAACAAAATAAATGCCTTGTAAAGGAATTAAACAAAGTATTTATGAACTAAAGAAATCGCATGTATTAGTCAAAAGTGTAGGTAATAGCCACCATTTTATAATCGGATGGAAAAACTATTGGATAAAACCCAAGGCCCCCTCCCCATTATGAAGGCAAAATTATTATACAGAAAAGAAGAAACTTTTCATTTTAAACCATGGAATAACGAGAATTCAGAAAATAACAAAATTGAAAGGGATCAACAATAATCACATTACATCAAACTAATGGGTATCTATTATAATTTACATCCATCAAACTAATTAATGATTATGAACTAACAGAACAAATATCAAACCTATATTTAAAACCTTACATCCTCTTACACTGAATAAACCATTCATCATATGGATCAAAATGCGTTTCCTATCGAAACCTAAAATACCAGACATTCTAACTTTCACATCCAAAAATTATATTTACGATAAATATGCAAAATATAAATTCTCTACAGCTTTGTCTATTTGCGTTCTATATGTTGGATCAACGGTTTTCCTGTATTATTACTATTATTATTATTAGCACCGCGTCTTACTATCCGTTCGGGTTATACGCACTTACGCTAATGTGAAATAGTAGGGTGATTGTGAGATTAAATGAAGGACCTACAGTTTAACGTGGGATCCGAACCACGGTGGAGGCCTGGCATTCCTCACATTCACAAGATGTCTTGTCAGAGGTGAAGGAAGGGTTTGGTAATCTGATAAATCTTTGCCGGGACCGAGGATTGAACCCCGGCCGCTAGCATAGAAGTCTGACACCTTACCCCCTAGGCCAACAGGTCACCTGTTTTCCTGTAGCTTGGAATAAAATCATCTTTAAATTATTAGAGGTATACATTTTTTTTTTTGCCAAGATGGCTATTGCAAGATGCTTTTTTTTTCACCGCATCTTACTACCCGTTCAGTTTATACGCTTACGAACTAAATGCTCTAATGGTTTCAGGGATTAGTAAAGTTATATTTATATGAAGTGTACCCACATTTTCGTTGATGGAGAGTGGAAAACCATTTTGGATAAACCATCCTCAGTACACCTGACTGAGATTCGAACCTCGATTTCCTCATCATTGGTGGTATATTCTATTGCGAGAATAGGGAATTAGACCATACGGCCACTGAAGTGGGTCAGTTTCCTATAAAGTTTTAACTGAACAAAAAAATATATGTATTTTTGGACTTATTTATATTCAGATTGTTTGAGAAAAAAATGTAATGATATTTTTTGTTATTTACCAATCGTTTAATATATCTAAATACATTTTATTTAT
The DNA here is from genome assembly GCA_901482245.1 of Timema douglasi. Lineage (NCBI taxonomy): Eukaryota > Metazoa > Arthropoda > Insecta > Phasmatodea > Timematidae > Timema > Timema douglasi. The sequence continues at coordinate 97,188 of CABEEJ010001325.1, read as the reverse complement.
AGGTATATTTAATTAACTTTTCTAAGGTGTCACTCTATTAATAGACTTGATTGCCGATTACGTGAATACGAACGCTTGAATCCTGGTTGGGTCCACTGAGGGTGTAATTTTTTTACTAAATGGTTTTCCACTCTCCATTAAAGCAAATTAAACAATACTTCCTCAAAATATGATCCCCCATAATCTTAAACACATTGCGTATTGAGTATATGGGCATGTAAAGAAGCGGTACAAAAAAAAAATCTGATCTAAAGAGTTAATCTTTATTTATTCAAATTTTACAAGGAGAGTTTGGATCACACACGAAAAATTATACAATGACGTGACAAAATATATAATCACGTTTCAACCAACTCCTGCTCTCAGGTGTATTAGTATTAGAGGAACTTCACAAACTTAACCAACTCGTAAGTTAGTTATATTATCTTCGAGTAAACTTAAGAATAGTCAAGTTAGCGCCACGTATTGTGAAGGTATTATTATATAAACTTCGTGGAAGTCAGATATAATATGTTCACGAACGATACAGCTCAGTATATTATAAAATAATAGGTGACCTGTTGGTCTAGGGGAAAGGTGCCGGACTTCTGTGCTGGGGGTCCGGGGTTCAATACTTGGTCCTGGCACAGATATATCTTATTGCCAAACCCTTCCTTCACCTCTGGCAAGACGTGTATTAATCACAACTTGTGAATGTGGGGAATGCCAAGCCTACACCGTGGTTCGGATTCCATGTTAAACTGTAGGTCCTCCATTTCATATCACAATCACCCTAACATTACACATTAGCGTAAGTGCGTATAACCCGAACGGGTAGTAAGACGTGGTGCTAATAAAGTAATAATTAATACTGACAGTCCGACTGATCGTGTAGGAGACAGTTCTGATGAACTGGTGGACGGACTCACGAAAATACTGATGTGATCCAAATTTTCAGGTCACATCAGTCTCAGTCCATCATTCCTGCAAGTGGTGTGAGAGACTGACAGTAGTACTGACAATAATACTGACCGTGTTCACGTGCTTGTCAGTATTTCCTTCAGTATCAGCACCAAACATAGACTGTACACGTCTTTTTCTTATCGTCCATGTTGTTGCAAGTTGCATGAAGGAACCGAGACTGATAAAATAATGATACGAAGACTGACCGTCTGACTGATCGGTTAGGGGCCCTTTTAGGATTCAGCCAGACTTACAAGCGTGCGAGTGAGCAACTGAGTGACTGGGTGGCCAAACTGGTGAGTGAGCGAGTGAGCGTGTGATTAGAAGATAACTCTCGATAGTTGTTGACGAGGAGGCAAAAGTTCGAATCTTGCCTCAGTGAATTGAGGGTAGTTCTTGTCAAGTGATTTATTGTTGTGGTTTTCCCCTCCTCTCTCCACGCTCCTGGCGATTCTTATTTGTAAAGGCCTACTTTGATTGTAATATTGAAGTAATTTAACATATCAGTTTTACATATTTATGACATAAAGAATGAGCAAGTGAACTGCTTGTCTAAAGCTTTATTGACTCATTCATATCAAAATATGGGTGGATGGGGATTGACCTCCTCCAATTCAGAGTGAGGCGCCTGCTGGATATAGGAGGTGGGCTACTTTTCCATGGGCCATCCTGTAGTAGGAAACAATTGAACATTAATCGAAAGTAAATAGTAGGAAATAATTGAACATAAATTGTAGGATGCAATCGAATATAATATATATATATATATATATATATATATAGTAGGAAACAATCTGACATAAATAGTAGGAAACAATCTGACATAAGTATTAGGAAACAATCTGACATAAGTATTAGGAAACAATCTAACATAAATAGTAGGAAACAATCTGACATAAGTATTAGGAAACAATCTGACATAAGTATTAGGAAACAATCTGACATAAATAGTAGGAAACAGTCTGACATAAGTATTAGGAAACAATCTGACATAAATATTAGGAAACAATCTAACATAAATAGTAGGAAACAATCTGATATAAATAGTAGGAAACAATTTGACATAAGTATTAGGAAACAATTTGACATAAATAGTAGGAAACAATCTAACTTAAATAGTAGGAAACAATCTGACATAAGTATTAGTAATCAATCTGACATTAATAGTAGGAAACAATCTGACATAAGTATTAGGAAACAATCTAACATAAATAGTGGGAAACAATCTGACATAGATATTAGGAAACAATCTGACATAGATATGTAGGAAACAATCTGACATAGATAGTAGAAAACAATGTGACATAGATAGTAGGAAACAATCTGACATAGATAGTAGGAAACAATCTGACATAAATAGTAGAAAACAATCTGACATAGATAGTAGGAAACAATCTGACATAAATAGTAGAAAACAATCTGACATAAATAGTAGAAAACAATCTGACATAAATAGTAGAAAACAATCTGACATAGATAGTAGGAAACAATCTGACATAAATAGTAGAAAACAATGTGACATAGATAGTAGGAATCAATCTGACATAAATAGTAGGAAACAATCTGACATAAATAGTAGGAAACAATCTGACATAAATAGTAGAAAACAATCTAACATAAATAGTAGGAAACAATCTGTCATAAATAGTAGGAAACAATCTGACATAATTAGTAGGAAACAATCTGACATAAGTATTAGGAAAGAATCTGACATAAATAGTAGGAAACAATCTGACATAAATAATAGAAAACAATCTGACATAAATAGTAGGAAACAATCTAACATAAATAGTAGGAAACAATCTGACATAAATAGTAGAAAACAATCTGACATAATAATTAGGAAACAATCTGACATAAGTATTAGGAATCAATCTGACATAAATAGTAGGAAACAATCTGACATAAGTATTAGGAAACTATCTGACATAAATAGTAGGAAACAATCTGACATAAATAGTAGGAAACAATCTGACATAATTATTAGGAAACTATCTGACATAAATAGTAGGAAACAATCTGACATAAATAGTAGGAAACAATCTGACATAAGTATTAGGAAACAATCTGACATAAATAGAAGGAAACAATCTGACATAAGTATTAGGAAACTATCTGACATAAATAGTAGGAAACAATCTGACATAAGTATTAGGAAACAATCTGTCATAAATAGTAGGAAACAATCTAACATAAATAGTAGGAAACAATCTGACATAAATAGTAGGATACAATCTGACATAAATAGTAGGAAACAATCTGACATAAGTATTAGGAAACAATCTGACATAAATAGTAGGAAACAATCTGACATAGATAGTAGGAAACAATCTGACATAGATAGTAGGAAACAATCTGACATAATTATTAGGAAACAATCTGACATAAATAGTAGGAAACAATCTTACATAGATAGTAGGAAACAATCTTACATAGATAGTAGGAAACAATCTTACATAGATAGTAGGAAACAATCTGACATAGATATTAGAAAACAATCTGACATAAATAGTAGGAAACAATCTGACATAAATAGTAGAAAACAATCTGACATAGATAGTAGGAAACAATCTGACATAAATAGTAGGAAACAATCTGACATAGATAGTAGGAAACAATCTGACATAGATATTAGGAAACAATCTGACATAAATAGTAGGAAACAATCTGACATAGATAGTAGAAAACAATCTGACATAGATAGTAGGAAACAATCTGACATAAATAGTAGAAAACAATGTGACATAGATAGTAGGAAACAATCTGACATAGATATTAGAAAACAATCTGACATAAATAGTAGGAAACAATCTGACATAAATAGTAGAAAACAATGTGACATAGATAGTAGGAATCAATCTGACATAAATAGTAGGAAACAATCTGACATAAATAGTAGAAAACAATCTGACATAAATAGTAGAAAACTATCAAACCCACTTTTTCATATGGCATATTATTGTTTAGAACAAACTTTTTAAAAAAACATAAGTTTTCAGTTAATCTTCCCCCTTAAAAAAAGGTACACCTTTTTTTTTTGTAATGTAAAACTCACCAGATATTCACTTAGAAATAAATCGTTGGAACAATTTTACAGAAATTTAAATTGTTCAATAAACTTCCCTTAAATTTTGGAGATAGAATTAAAATCATGGTTTGCCTTACAAGCACGACCACATAACATTTAAATATCAAGTTTGAACAAAATCCATCAAAAGCTATTTGGTCGTAGATCCAGGTACGTACAGATATACAAAGAGACGTAATAATAATAATTATTATCTCTTGTGAAAATATTTTTATTTTCTTTATTTTGGGACTCAAATAAACGTTAATAATTTTAACTAGAAAATGTTCACTATACAAACTTACTAAAATAGACAGAAAGCTAATAATTTGTATATTTCTCTTGCATGGTAAACTTGCTACAACAATAGCTTTGGTGATATTTTACATGAATCTAGCTCATACTTTTAGATAGAAATATTATAAACTAGTTAAAATTAACAACTGACATTTTATTTCAACAGTATTTTTGGTCTTTTTCTCAGCTTCTGTTTATCAGATTTTTATAAGACCAGCTTTGAAAGGTTTCTATATATTTATCAGACATGGCAGCCATTTTGAAAAAAAAAATGGTGGCTATATAACACTGCTTTTCAACCCATCCAGTGCTCTAGCTCATACACTATGGGAAGCCGGGTCATGACTATACCTTTTGCTATCATAATTAGCCATTGTTTATCTAACAGTTTCTTGTCTATTTTTTTTTTGTGAATAATAAACCTCACATACACGCTTCCCTGAGGTCTAAGATTGAATATTAATATATACTTTTAACATTGTATACGTAATATAAAATATATCTTGTTTGACAAACGTATAGTTGGTTAGTAGGACTTTATATGATGTAATAAAAAAAACTGATATGATTAAATAACGGCTACTATACTATTTACTAAAATGATTAAAACTAAATATGAACTAAATAATATAAATCTATTTTTATACTATTATTTTATTTTACCTCTGTGTTCATTTCCTATATTAGTTTTCTATTTTAACTATTCCATTCTATATTTTCTCTCTATTTATTTTAATATTAATTTCTCTCTTTAGTTTGAAAACTGTCTGCTTTCTTACATTTGAATGATTCTTCGATATTGTGATGACATTCTCAATTTAAAATTCAATACAGAGATGATTGTATATTTCAAATAACTCTTTATCTTTTCCAAGATACATATTGCTACCAGAAGTTTCCAGACTGGTTTCAAAAAAAGAGGATGATGGGCGAAAGTACTATACATCTTATATTTGTCAAATATATGGGAAAGTTTATTAAAACTGCTCACTACTCCTTTAATATATTTTATATCAAAATTAATATTAGAATATGTTGAGTTGTTCAAATGGTTTGCTAAATCTGTTATGTGAGGTGGCAAAGAATAAAAAAATAAATAAAAAACACTAATAAGTATGAAAAAATAAAACGAATGAAGTGGCTTCTAGCCTTGATTTTTAGGGGAAGAAGGAGGGGGGAAAGGTAGAGGAAATAAAGAGATTGTCCTGAAAATATATAGAAATACATTCCTAAATTGTAGTTTATTTTTTGTAGAGATAATTGAAACTACTGCCAAGGGTGTGGAAATATAATTTTTTTCCAGGGGGATTTTCTATAAAATGTTACTATAGCCTTAGCCAATTAAAGTTTTATACATATTTCGGAATCTCATGGGAAGGGGGCTAACATAAAATTATAAGGGGGTCTAGACCCCTCAAACTTCTTCTTTCTAAGTCCTTGACTTCTGCCTTGAATTGCTAATTTGTATTTGCAAATTGTCACATTAGACCATAGAAAAATAATGGATTTATATAGCGAGTTGATTAACATTTTTTCACGCCCCCTTTCTCCTGTATATTAATTTTCATTTTTGTTCCATTCTAAAATTTCTGTTTTATAGAACAGTGTATACGGGGTATTACTGTGAGATACTTACCGATAAAAGTAACATTTGACCCGTTAATTTCTAGTCCAACAAGTATAATATATTCAAATACCGTGGAAGGGAACAAAATATGTACCTAGTGTGATCTAGTCTTAACTAAATAGTTAAATAGTGGATACGAGTCCAACCATAAACAACGTAATTATTTTTTATTATCTTTTCTAACCTCTCCCCCCTTCCTCATGTAACACCAAGTAAAAATTTAGCCTACTCCACCGCCCTCCAACCTGCGTAACGTAGATTTTCACATTAATAGTGAATGTGAATATTTCATAGGAAAGCTTTTGTGAGACCGAAAGAGGTATTCAGATTTAATTCAGCTCAGAATTCATTTTAAATCCCAAATATAAATGATTTCAAAGAATTTTATAACAATTATTTTCCGTTAATAGTTACTGCACATATAAATGAATATTTGAAATACTAACAGCCTTTTTAAATATGCTTCAAGCCTTGTAGATTTATGAATATATTAATTTCTATACACATGGGAACTGAAAAATATTATTATTTTTTCAACATTATTATTAAGGTAAAGTTCTGTGTTACGCAACACTGTGATTTACGCACCCTCCATCCATGTAAATATTAGTGCCCACCCCTCACCCTTTTGAACACCGTCACGTGGCTTATAATTGAGCTCTAAGCTACGGAGATAATAATATTATTATTATTATTAACACCGTGTCTTACTACCCGTTCGGGTTATTCGCACTTACGCTAATATGTAATGGTAGGGTGATTGTGAAATGAAAATGGAGGACCTACAGTTTAACGTGGAATCCGAACCACGGTGGAGGCCTGGCATTCCCCACATTCACAAGATGTGATTAATACACTATGGCGATAAGATATTTTAAGGATAGTTAGGGGGAAGGGGGTATTATTGTGGACAAAGTAAGAACCTTATACTAAAAATGGTGGCAATCTAATCAAAGCAAATTGTGGAGAGTGTCAATGAAGAGTAAAAGTAACTAGAATCCGTAGGGATAGTTATTTTATAAAAACAAAATTATAAATAATTATTAAACGAAATTCAAAGTATAGGAGGGAATAATATATTTAATATTTTATCTAGTAACATATAATAGGGGGGTGTACAATAATCACCCATATAAAACAAATGAGGGGGGCATGTTTCCCCCTATTCTAGCACTAATTGGAAGACAAAAGTAGCTGTCAACAGATAACTAATAACAGTTTTATTTATGAACCCGAAGAAGCTGACTGTGACAGTGAAAGATTGTCTTTAGGAATGTGTTTATTAGTTTGCTTAGTGTTTTATCTCAACAACTTCTACTCCACCGCCACTTAGGTAAGGTTTTCTGACTTTATCAACTATTTTTTTTCACCACTGGGAATTACTCTCCATTGTATGCATACTATTTAATTATTATTATTATTATTTAGAACCAGGTGTTACTATCCGTTCGGGTTATACGCTTTAAGTACTAATTACGCTAATGTATTAGGAATTGGGAAGGTTGAATTAAAGGAAGTGAACCCGCATTTGCGTGGAGGTAGAGTGGAAAACCATTTAGGAAAAACTACCCCCAGTTCACCAGACCGAGATTCGAACCTCGATCTCCCCGTCCTCAGCAGTCGGGCTCAACACGATTAGCGCGTTAGCCAACTACGCCACCGAGGCGGGTTACTTATTTACTAAGCCAAAAATAGGTTAGGGATTAAAGGACGTGTACCCACATTAGCGTGGAGGGAGAGTGGAAAACCATTTAGGAAAAACCCCTTTCAATGCAGCAGATAAGAAAATGAACCCCTGTCTCCACGTTATCGACAGCCCATTCTATCACGAGAGCACCTTAAAGGCTTTGACCATGCATCCGGCCAAGTGGTTTTTTCCTCCTAATGTGAACTATGATTTATCCTCATGCTATATTTCAAATAATTTATTAATCATTATCACCACGTCTTATTACCTGTTCAGACTATACGCATTTAGGATAATTACTCTACTAAGGTAGGGGGGGGGAAGGAATAATATAAGAGGTAATCTACCAGTATTTGCATGGAAGAGATAGGGAAAACATTTTAGAAAAAAAACACTTTTAGTAGACCAGACCGGGATTCGAATCCTATTTTTCCTGTCATCGGTGGGCCAGTCTAACACGGAGAGTGATGGCTTAGAACATTTAGCCACTGAATTGGCTCTATTCCAGATAACATTTATGGGATGTAAGAGTTAGTTTAAGAAAACTTTTAACAGTTAATTATTTAAATTGATTTGAACATGACATTTAGACACGGGAATCGAATCTTTGACTTTGGCTTAGCACGCTGATGCTCTACCACTGAGATATCCATAACTCGTCCTGTAGAGTATTGTCTCTCCTAGCCAAAGGTAACATGCTCGATTATCTTGTTCTAATATCATTTTTAAACTAAATTTGATTAATTGAATTTTTATCAGCTTAATACAGATATTCCATTTGTCCAATGATTACCAACTGGTGTATTGATATTCATTAACATGCTTAATTTGACAAACAAAGTAGCTAATTATTACACTTTACTCATTCCTTTAATTTTGTGATATTTGCTTCATTTTTTCATTTTTTCACTTTTCATATTTTTATGTTGTTCTAACAACGTCTCTGTTTTGGCTTAGTAGTTTAAGCTAGTTAGCTGGCTGTAACATGAGACATCCGCGCCAGATAACGAGCCCTCATTCGAAGAGTTCATTAGCGAAGAATAATTTTATGAGGCCTATGGCTTTCTGCAGTGTTCTTTGTCTCTCCAAATACTGCGGCAACTGAGGGGGTGTATAGTCGGTTCTGATACAGGCTAGACTCTCGGGACACTTACTGGGTAGGGTGTAGTTTTTGAGACGTTTACATATAATTTGTATTATTAATACAATAAAGTCGGTATTATCTGGCCTGGTTCTCGGTGTTAAAAATTGCGTTTTAAAATAAACAAACCAGTTTATATCCATTGGTAATTGATAAAATAAATCGATTGCAAACGCCCTGCAACTGTTACTTTGGAGACAACAAAGCATAACTGCTATGCATGTGGTTGGCGTGTAATACAGTACTATTGGTCGGTGTAGATAGCAGAATTGTTTTGAGCTGGAAACAGAAGGTGTGTCAATGTAGATGTAGATAGCAGCACTGTTTTGATATGGCTGGAAACTGAAGCTGTGTCAAGGGAGGTGTAGATAGCAGCACTGTTTTGATATGGTTGGAAACTGAAGCTGTGTCAAGGGAGGTGTAGATAGCAGCACTGTTTTGATATGGCTGGAAACTGAAGCTGTGTCAAGGTAGATGTAGATAGCAGAACTGTTTTGATATGGCTGGAAACTGAAGTTGTGTCAAGGGAGATGTAGATAGCAGCACTGTTTTGATATGGCTGGAAACAGAAGATGTGTCAAGGGAGGTGTAGATAGCAGCACTGTTTTGATATGGCTGGAAACAGAAGATGTGTCAAGGGAGGTGTAGATAGCAGCACTGTTTTGATGTGGCTGGAAACAGAAGCTGTGTCAAGGGAGGTGTAGATAGCAGCACTGTTTTGATGTGGCTGGAAACAGAAGCTGTGTCAAGGGAGGTGTAGATAGCAGCACTGTTTTGATGTGGCTGGAAACAGAAGCTGTGTCAAGGGAGGTGTAGATAGCAGCACTGTTTTGATGTGGCTGGAAACAGAAGCTGTGTCAAGGGAGGTGTAGATAGCAGCACTGTTTTGATGTGGCTGGAAACAGAAGCTGTGTCAAGGGAGGTGTAGATAGCAGCACTGTTTTGATGTGGCTGGAAACAGAAGCTGTGTCAAGGGAGGTGTAGATAGCAGCACTGTTTTGATGTGGCTGGAAACAGAAGCTGTGTCAAGGGAGGTGTAGATAGCAGCACTGTTTTGATGTGGCTGGAAACAGAAGCTGTGTCAAGGGAGGTGTAGATAGCAGCACTGTTTTGATGTGGCTGGAAACAGAAGCTGTGTCAAGGGAGGTGTAGATAGCAGCACTGTTTTGATGTGGCTGGAAACAGAAGCTGTGTCAAGGGAGGTGTAGATAGCAGCACTGTTTTGATGTGGCTGGAAACAGAAGCTGTGTCAAGGGAGGTGTAGATAGCAGCACTGTTTTGATGTGGCTGGAAACAGAAGCTGTGTCAAGGGAGGTGTAGATAGCAGCACTGTTTTGATGTGGCTGGAAACAGAAGATGTGTCAAGGGAGGTGTAGATAGCAGCACTGTTTTGATATGGCTGGAAACAGAAGATGTGTCAATGGAGATGTAGATAGCAGAACTGTTTTGATAAGGCTGGAAACAGAAGATGTGTCAAGGCAGGTATAGATAGCAGAACGGTTTTTATATGGCTGGAAACAGAAGATGTGTCATGGGAGATATAGATAGCAGCACTGTTTTGATATGGCTGGAAACAGAAGCTGTGTCAAGGGAGGTGTAGATAGCAGAACTGTTTTTATATGGCTGGAAACTGAAGATGTGTCAAGGGAGGTGTAGATAACAACACTGTTTTGATAAGGCTGGAAACAGAAGATGTGTCAAGGTAGGGGTTGATAGCAGCACTGTTATGATAAGGCTGGAAACAGAAGATGTGTCAAGGGAGGTGTAGATAGCAGCACTGTTTTTATATGGCTGGAAACAGAAGATGTGTCAATGGAGGTGTAGATAGCAGCACTGTTTTTATATGGCTGGAAACAGAAGATGTGTCAAGGGAGGTATAGATAGCAGCACTGGTTTTATATGGCTGGAAACAGAAGATGTGTCAAGGGAGGTGTAGATAGCAACACTGTTTATATTTGGCTGGAAACAGAAGATCTGTCAAGAGAGGTGTGCGCGAGTCATAGTCAAATGAATTGCGTGCGCACTACTATAGGCGTGGCAGTTGGACAGTGAAGTGCACTGTGACATTTGTTATGAGTGTGTGGAAGGGTTCCTTACACGTGTTTATATCAGTGGTTGATGTTCTTTTACTGTACACTATAGTATTGTAACTCTCTTGTTTTCCGATGCAGTAATTTTGGCATAGTACTCTATGTACCTGTACATATTTGTGCGTTTTAGCGTTGAAGATGAATGGCGAAAAAAAGCAAAAAAAGGTTTTAACAATTGTTGATAAATTTCGTGCTATTCAAAGATTTTATTTTTACAGCGAAGAAAATTTCACCATAGTTAGGCGTTGTAAAGGAGGTAGGATGGGGGATTGGAAATAAAACCTTGTGAACATAGAAAAATTGTGTGCTAGCCAAGCATCCGGAAATGGAATTCCATATTTTCCGGCTTTTACGCTATCCAGCCTGGGGTGCCGCCACCTTAGGTCGGATAGTCACGATTTTAGTCAAGGACATATACATATTATTTTTCTCGGTGGTTGGGAGAGGTTCTCTTGAAAATGTTACTATACCTATCGCAAATAA
>CABEEJ010001325.1:0-85506 GCA_901482245.1 Timema douglasi | reverse complement strand
AGTTCCACTTTATCCAGTACAGCACCTTAGTTAAATCGGTAGTGGGTCTGTTTGAAAATATAATGGTCCCAGGTTCAATTCCTGCCATGGCCAAATATGTATCGTATATGAAACGTGGGTTTCCTCTTTCAAGATGATGAATTAATTTCCAAGGGACAGAAAATTTGAGTCTGTTCTAGATTTAAACGGTGACCTGGCGGTCTAGGGGTAAGGTATCAGACTTCTGTGCTGGCGGCCTGGGTTCAATCCTCGGTCCCAGCACAGATTTATCTGATTGCCAAACCCTTCCTTCACCTCTGACAAGACATATTGTGAATATGGGGAATGCCAGGCCTCCACTGTGGTTCGGATTCCATGTTAAACTGTAGGTCCTCCATTTCATCTCACAATCACCCTACCATTACACATTAGCGTAAGTGCGTATAACCTGAATGGGTAGTAAGATGCGGTGCTAATAATAATAATAATAATAATAATAGATTTAAGCTAGTTTGTAATTCATGTGATCAAAAAACCATTAGTTTTAACAGAGTGAAAGCTAAATACTTCAATTAAAAATGATATTTATTTTCAACAAACTCGTCAAAACGGAGATTTGTATAATATATTATACAGCATCAGGTATGGATAAAAAAAAAATCTTTTTCTTTTAGCACCTCATCTTACTACCTATCCGGGCTACGGTCGCTGAAATACCATATCAGAGTAGCTATGTAATCACGTGACGAGCTCTAAGACAATCACCATTTTTCAGTCTCATCGGCATTGACCGTTTGGCGTGACTTGAAATAACATCTGATTTTTATTTTCCGCACATAAAATTCTGCCTGTAAGACCCAATTTAATTTCAAAACCTACTTACTTAATATGTGCGCATGTGCTTAAAAGAGAGATACAAACGGACATCTTCATTTAATGTAATGAGATTATTTGAAATAACTCTTTTAAGTGGCAAGTGCTTGTGTCGCTATCGTTTTGTGTTGATTTGTTTCACAACACAACACAATAATTGAAACGCATCCATTATTAGATTTATCTTAAATATCTATTTACAAGAAACTCTATGGTGTGAGGCACACAAGCGATTCATACCGACCGAGTGGCCACCCCTGTTAGCGAAGATAGTGCCAACATTTGGGGATAAATTGTGTCATGTAGTCAGCACGACTATTTAAATTCAGTTTTATAAACAAGAGCTGCTACCTTTTTTTTATTAAAGTAACTCCTCATTTTTATTCACGATCCTGAGTCTGACGTCATTCTATACCCACATATACATTTTGGAAGTGCCGGGAATCGAAGCCAAGCCAGGAACTCTCGCCACTAGTCCACAGAGTTTGTCAAGATATGTTTATCAACTAGAAAATTAAAATATATCGGTAATCAGCTGTTTCTAGTTTGTGTTGTGTGTCAAAATGAGTTTTCTTTATATTTTCGGTGAACTTGTGAATTAAGACAGTTTTGTGCACAGATATATTATTATTATTAGCACCGCGTCTTACTACCCGTTCGGGTTATACGCACTTACGCTAATGTGTAATGATAGGGTGATTGTGANCCCGTTCGGGTTATACGCACTTACGCTAATGTGTAATGGTAGGGTGATTGTGAGATGAAATGGAGGACCTACAGTTTAACGTGGAATCCGAACCACGGTGGAGGCCTGGCATTCCCCACATTCACAAGATGTCCTGTCAGAGGTGAAGGAAGGGTTTGGTAATCAGATAAATCTGTGCTGGGGTCCGAGGATTGAACCCCGGACCCCCAACACAGGAGTCCGACTCCTTACCCCTAGACCGCCAGGTCACCCACACAGATATAATTACCCTATTTTCTTAGGGACGAGTAAGGTTAAGTTTAGAGGAAGTGAATCCACATTCTTGAGGAGGGAGAGTGGAATAAAAACCCAGGATAAACCACCCTCAGTACACACGAGACCCAACCAGTACTCCAACCCATATCTCCTTGTTAACGGCAGTCTAGTTTATTGTGATAATGACGCTTTAGACCATACGAACACCGTAGTGGGGTCTTTAGCGTTTTTAATGGCTTTGATCCACTTACGTTTTAGAGAAGTGAATATCTGTGAAAACTTTGTAAGCACTTTTCAAATGGCAACCGATGTTCCGCTAACAATATTCCGTTCATGAGTCTCTTGGTGTAACGTAATCTGCACACTGCGTATGGTTCTTCAGGAGGAAGAAGTTAAACCGTGGTAAGAACATCTAAATCGTTAATCATGATTAAAGTTAAACACAATATAGAGCCGCATAGATTTAAATGGCGTTAGACTTTGTGGTCCCCAAGGCTAATGGTGGCTGAATTGGTTTCTCCTTCGTTCTATTCTATTCTTCCTTATTTCTTGTTCTACACCTTTTCTCTCTTTTATTTTGTCTTCTTGTTCGGTTAAAATGCCTTGCGAGCACTTATCTCTTTTATGGCTAGCTTATTGTTAAGTCTGTGCTTGAGATAACTTCCGGCACTTATTAGAACTCTTATTACTGTCGCGTGCTACCGCGACACACAAGAGCAGGCTTTTGGAATTATGAACATTCTTTTTATGTTACACTTCTTTTTTTTATTCTTGAAAATAGAAGGAAAATAATATCTCTATGCGCAACGTAGCTTACTGCCTCGTTGGACGATCCGCTTGTTTACATAGTGGATTAGGAATAAAGGATGTAGAATTTACACGTATAGCCTTATTTTTGTTGAAAAAGCATAATATAAAAAATTTTAGCAGCCAGAATTGATAAAATTTTACGATCTTATTACTGTTTGTTTTATAGGACGGTGACCTGGTGGTCTAGGGGTAAGGTGTCGGACTTATTTTCTGGGGGTCAGAGGTTCAATCCTCGGTCCCGGCACAGATTTATCAGATTACCAAACCCTTCCTTCACCTCCCAAATACAGATTTACCTGATATAGACCATCTCTCTGATAGTAAACAAATTCATATGTCTCACAAACAGGTAACTATTGCACTTATTTAATATATTATATATTTAGAATACTATACTCCAAACAGTTTTATATTTTTCATAATTAGTAATCATGTCATCAAATGTAAGACCATAGAACTATAAATTTAATGGCCATCTTATTAAATTCTTATCATAATATTTAACCGCCTCCATATTGTATCATCCATATCAGTGGTCACGTGGTCTAAGGCGCTACTTTCGCAGTAGACTAGACTCCCGATGACGGGGAGAACGAGGTTTGAATCTTGGTCGGGTGTACTGAGGGATATTTTTCCAAAGTGGCTTTACAGTCTCCCTCGACGTAAATGCGGGTAAACTTCCTTTAAATATTTCCTTCTTAATCCATAACACCACTAGTGTAATTAATACATAAGGGTATAACCCGAATGTATAGTAAGAAGCTGTGCTAATAAAATCGTCTTACTACCCGTTCGGGTGATACCCATATGTACTAATTACTCTAATTGCTAAGGATGTGGAAGGTTAAAACCCACCCCCAATTTTGTGGATAAAGAGTGGAAAACAATTTAGGATAAAACACTTCCAGTATCCCCGACATGGATTCAAACCCTGATATTCTTGTTGTTGACAGTTCTACAGTAGCCCCATGGCTTCTTTGGTGCTGACTGACAGCTCACAGCTAAATTTTCGCAATCAACATTTAGGTATATACCTAAATTTTGACTGTCAGAAGTGACATCTGCTTAACACATGTTTTTGCAGATCATATGGTTCGGCGTATGAATACATAATTTGGTCTGGTAACTTTTCAAAGCTGTCAGTCAGCACCAATAAAAAATTATTTAATAAACAGAGACCAAAAAAAAGAGAAGATGTAATGCCTATTTTTCTCAGAGTGAAATAAATATATTATATGGACAAAAGTAGGAAGGGAATAAAAAATAACAGATACTTGAGGATACTTTCCACGTTTTTAATGGGTTTTTTGGGGGTTGGGTGGTAGAGGAAGAAGGAAAAGAAGGAAAACTATTTGGGGCTAAAGATTTGGGGCGAATAAGAAGGTTTTTGGGTAGGGTTTGGCAGTTGTGCCGAGATGGTTATATCTCCAATTTGTCAGCACTAGGACAGCGGGAATAAAAGGGAGGAAGGATTTTCGTGGATATTTATAGCCATCTGTTTAGAATGACGTCTCGTAAGTAGGGTGGATAGAAAACAATGCAAGAGATTGAGCGAGAACGTTTGAAGCAGATTCTAGAGGAATAAAAATGGGTCATGCTTATTTTAAAATATAAAAAATATATGTTTTCAGTACAATTTAAATATTTATACCATTTTATATTGTAGTACTTTTATGTATTACACAGACTACATGATATATATTTTTCATAGAATAAGATTTTTTTAAAAATTTAATTTGCATGCAATTAAGGCCTTAGTATCTTTACATAAACAAAACGACGATGCTGATGACTTTATTTTATGGCAGCCATCCTCAAAATATTACTTCCAAGAAAATGATTGATTTATCAATTCATGGGTTGTACACATATACAATTTATAAATAAACAATATGTTTGTATAATATTTTTGCACCACGTCACACTATTATTATTATTATTATTATTATTATTATTATTATTATTATTATTAGCACCGCATCTTACTACCCGTTCGGGTTATACGCACTTTGGGTGATTGTGAGATGAAATGGAGGACCTACAGTTTAACGTGGAATCCGAACCACGGTGGAGACCTGGCATTCCCCATATTCACAAAATGTCTTGTCAGAGGTGAAGGAAGGGTTTCGTAATTAGATAAATCTATGCCGGGACTGAGGATTGAACCTCGGCCGCCAGAATAGAAGTCTGACACCTTACCCCTAGACCGCCAGGTCACCGTCACACTATTAATTCGGGTTATACTCTTATATAGGCCTACTAATTACGCTAATTGTTTTAGGTATTAGGAAAGATATATTTAAAGGAAGCATAACTGCGTTTCGTGAAAGAAGAGCGGAGAAACATTTAATGAACCACCCTCAACACACCCGATCAAGATTAAACCCCGATATTTCCGTCTGCTGCTAGATTGATGCCCTAGAATGTGCAGCCACCGAAGCAGTTTTCAACTCTAATTGATATTATTTGTTCACTTAAATATCTAGTATTAACTTAAATGTATATCGGTTTAATATGATTAAAAAAATATTTCCTTAAAACAAAACGATATTCTAATGGGTTTTTTTCTGTTAGAGTAGAATAATTTGTTAGAAAAGAGAAGTATTTGTTTTCAACCAAAACATTTTTTTATGTATTATCTATACTAATATTATAAAGAGGGAAGTTTTGTTTTTTTGTTTGTAAGGGATAAACTCAAAAACTACTGGACCGATTTTAAAAATTCTTTCACCAATATATAGCTACATTATCACCGAGTAACATAGGCTATATTTTATTTTGAAAATTTAATTTTTTTTAAAATTTAATGTACTCCTCATAAAAATGTCGATAGTCACTCATATTTCATGATAGTCTATGATGATCCTTCAATATGTGTGTTGAAAATAATAATGCGGGAGGGGGGGGAGGGGGAAGGGTCTAGTTGCAAATAAACTGACACACCAATGAAGTGTATATTTAAAATTTTTAAGGCTACATATATCCTCTCGTAAACATATTATATACGGAAGCGTGTGAATGGGAGTAGTTAGACTAAGATTCCCCCCGCCCCCATTAGATACGAGAGGAGATGTGAAAATCAAAGTGATAAAACACACGTAAAAAATCTCCGGTGCCTGAAATAGGGTCTCCAGCCCCAATCTCTTGGTAACTATTACTTTGGTCTATTGTTAGTTTGGGACCTCAATAGTGTTTTCACTTGTTTGGGTAGTATTATATTAAGAAAATCATTTTTTTAAATAGATTTGGGTACATCATTATTGTTTTAATCTTGCGCATATAAATTTATTTCACTAGCAATAAAGTAATCTTGTTTTTTAAAGATTATTAAAAAGCTTCTGTGTATAACCTGAACGGGTAGTAAGACGCGGTGCTAAATAAATAAAAACAAGCTTTTGTGCCAGTGCATTTATTTTAGATATTTAACGTAAACGTTCTTAACTAACTGATTATATCAGTACACGAATTAAAAATTACTTATATCTATATATTTATCACCACGTCTTACTACCCGTTCGGGTTATACGCTTTTAAGTACTAATTACTCTAATGGATTAGGACTTGGGGAGGTTGAATTAGAGGAAGTGAACCCGAATTTGCGTGGAGGTAGAGTGGAAAACCATTTAGGAACCCCCCCCCCCAGTTCACCCGACCGAGATTCGAACCTCGATCTCCTCGTCCTCAGTGGTCGAGCTCAACACGACAAGCGCGTTAGCCAACTACGCCACCGAGGTGGGTTACTTATATCTAGAATATACGGACCCACAGCAATTAATTTACTACTATTAAAATGTATACCCACATTTCACCAATTATGCATTTTTTGGCCATCTTAGGAATTGAACCTGGGGCTCTTAACTCAGTTTTTTAAACGTATGTAATTACTGACCGGGAGAGACATGAGACATGGCATTCAGTTCGGTCGCTTATAAGTAGAGTATTGGCCGCTCTGGTGACTTATAGCGTTGCCCAGGGTACATCTATGGAGGTTGGATACTCGTAACGGCAATGAGACGATGTGATTATGTTAAATATGGGGGTGTGGGATAGTGGAAGTCATAAATCTAACTTAACTCAAAATTAACTAAACACTGGCGATCATTGGGCTAATTACCCTTAAGAGAAAATTACCCAAAGTACAAGCTGGGATTCGAACCCGGGACTCCTAAGCTCGTAGCAATATGCACCGACCATTACACCAGAAGGGTCGGATCTCAGATTAGTAGAGACGAACATGCTACCGACTGAGATAATGTGTCGGACGACAGGTTATTGGTGACACAAAATAAGATAAGGGAATAGGACGATGAGTTACTTTACTTTGAAAGAATGGGCCCTATCGTTGTTAAAAAAAAATAAACACAGTACACATCCTTGGGAATAGAACCTACCCCATGACTTCTTTGGTGCTGACTGACAGCTCACAGCTGAGTTCTGACAGTCAACATTTAGGTATGTACCTAAATTTTGACTGTCAGAAGTGACAGCTGCTAAACACATGTATTTGCAGATCATATGGTTCGGCGTAAGGATACATAATTTGGTCTGGTAACTTTTCAAAGCCGTCAGTTGTCAGCTGTGAGCTGTCAGTCAACACCAAAGAAGCCATGGGACTACTGTACCTACAAAATCATCGGTAACTGGGTTGAAGCAATATTTTATTATAAGGACATAGTGACAGATACAGACGTCACATTTTCTTTTGTGCTCTTCAGTCTAAACATGATACTACTGTACCAGCTAGAAATTACTTTGACTATAGATATGTGCCGGATTATCTCTCTTCATTAGTCTAATACTGTTATATTTGTTCCTCTGATTAATTAGCTTCACAGAATATCTGCTGATATTGACAAACACCGCTAATACACAATGGCGTAGGTCCACGGGCTTCCTGCAAAAACCATACATGTTCATATTTATAATCTTGATCTCTAAAATGTATTGGATGTACTTGGAGTCCTTTGAAATGTTGTGCTGGAGAATAATTTTGAAGCTCAGATAGACAGAGAGGATGACAAATAAACATGACCTAAGAAAGGTCCGTGAAGTTGGCAGCACCACTAAAGGCACAAATTCTGAAACCTATGCCAATATTTAGTGGTGAATTTGTGCCACAAGAATATATTATCCCCATAATTTGTGCCCCCATAGTTTTTGTGAAAACTTTAAAAAACTGTGGGTGCTGCCAACTTCACGTAGCAGCACCCACAACGGCACAAATTCTGAACCGTATGTCAATATTTAGTGCTGAATTTGTGCCACAAGAATATCCTATCCCCATAATTTGTGCCACCATAGTTTTCGTGAAAACACCAAAAAACAGTGGGTGCTGCACAAAAACTATGGTGACACAAGTTATGGGGATGGGATATTCTTGTGGCACAAATTCACCACTACATATTGGCATAGGTTTCAGAATTTGTGCCGTTTGTGGTGCTGCCAACTTCACGGACCTTCCTCTTAGTGGGTGAGAAGAGAACCATTTAAGACGTGATTCTTCGGTAATAACTAAGCAAACTGGGTCGGACACATCCATGGGATGAACTGTCTTCTGAATGACGTCAGAGAGGTAGAGGGAAAGAGGAAGAAGGAGGATTCAAATATTGGATGACTTGAAGGAAAGAAAGTTCTAGGAGTTAAAGAGGGAGGCGGAGGACAGGGCGCATTGGTGGTCTAAATTCACAAAAAAAAAAGTAATGAAGCTATCCTAGGACAGAACACACAAATATATTAATATAGGATACCAAGAGGTATAAAAACATGCTATCCGCACCAAAAATCTATTCTATATTATCTAGATCAACATAAAATATATTTTGTTATTGCTAATAACGCTTATTTTACGAAGGGGTCTGCAAACCTGAGTTCTTAAATGATTAGCAAACATTTGTGCAAATACCATGTAATTTAAAAAGTATTTTGTTCCTTCAATATATGGCTAACGCAAAAATTGAGGCACTAGGTATAAACATGTTTTATTAACATAAAAAACATAATAGATTAAGCTTTCTTTAAATTAAAAGAATTACTTAAGCTATGAAGTCAGCACATTTTTAACTACATTTGACTTAGGAGTTTGGAGTAATGAGATTGATAAATTTAATTAGAGGCTAGAAATATAAATCTTACCTTCTTCAATTAAAAAAAAAAGTTTTATAGGGTCACAGAAGAACGTTTTGAGATAACTAGTTATTTATATTTTTGTGTTTTTTTCAATCATCTTAACTGTCACCACCATGATAAATATTGTTGGGCTAAGATATATCCCTTAAAGTAAACAGAATCATTAATAAGGTTTTTACGTTATTTCATTAGGATTGACTAAGATGAAAGGAGGAACTAAAGATGATTTAATAAGAGTAAGTTGGTAAAGTTGTTATATGGGTGTGTAAGAGAACTGCTATGGAGAAGAGAAGTGTCCTTGAAGTGTAAGGAAGTATTGCACAGGGCGTTATTAGTACCCATTGTCACATACACAGTAGAAATATGGATATTTAATGTAAAATAGACTAGGAAAGTGGAAGCCGTTGGAATTAAGTTTGTGATGATTATTTTAGCTATTACGAGGAGAAACAAGATTAGGAATGAAGTTATCCAGGGAAGAATAGGGGTACTGGGAGTACATAAGATAGCAGAGGAAGCAATACAGAGATGGTATGGACATGTAATGAGGGTGTTGGGATACACGAGATAGCAAAGGAAGTAAGACTGGGATGTCATTTGCATGTATTAAGGATGAAAAATAGATGATGTTAAAGAAACTGTTAGGTAATGAAATATGTATAAAAAATACTGCAAGAGAGACCAAGAAATAAATAGGGAGAACAGATAACAGAAAATGTGAAATTAAGAGGAGACAAATTAAAAATTAAAGAAGGAACAGTTGTGGAAGGGTGACCTGGCGGTCTAGGGGTAAGGTGTCAGACTTCTGTGCTGGCGGCCGGGGTTCAATCCTCGGTCCCGGCACAGATTTATCTGATTACCAAACCCTTCCTTCACCTCTGACAAGACATCTTGTGAATGTGGGGAATGCCAGGCCTCCACCGTGGTTCGGATTCCACGTTAAACTGTAGGTCCTTCATTTCATCTCACAATCACCCTACCATTACACATTAGCGTAAGTGCGTATAGCCCGAACGGGTAGTAAGACGCGGTGCTAATAATAATAATAATAATAATAATAATTGTGGAAGAATAGAGAAAGATGGAGGCATTTTACTAAAATGACCCGGCTTCAAGCTGGAAACAGTTGCTGATGATGATTTAACTGGGTGTTTTGGTCATGTACGTACTGTAAATAGGTAATTTATTTATCAGCCTCTTGACATATTTGTCTATCCTAACTGCCTTCATGCTGGTTTTACGTGGACAGGGGAGGAGTGTGGTGGTGGTTGGATCATACAACCGGGACCTCTGAGAGGAATTTTATCAGGGGGCACAAGTTTTTACAGGCCTTCTTCTATTTTCAATTAAATATGTCTTAAAATAAATGTTACAGGACTTTACACGGACTTTCTCACTGCATTGATTAAAACTGAATCTATTTTCTCAAAATTCATCATGTGAAACTAAATAATATATACTAGCAAACCCGAGCTATTTTAGACATTTTATTAGAGGTTGCACATCTTATAGTTATCGTATTGCTATTAAATTCCTCATTTATAAATTTATAACCTAATAAATATGGGTAAATTAATTATATCTGATAAAAAAGAAATAAAACTTAAAATTGTAAATAATATATACTTTTGTATCTTAAAAAAACAATAAAATAAATATATTACACCTATATTAATAAGTTAGTAATAGTATTAATAGTAGAAATACAGACGCTAGTCTCCAATACATGCAAATATTTTATGAGATTCCAGGAAATTTCAATGGCACTTTTGGACCTCCGGGCCCGGGTTTGATGTACCCCTTTCACCCCCTTTTATAGGGCCTGCATACACCCACAAAATAACTAACAATAATCATCACCAGGCTTTGTTTTCTGATTCCTTAATGAGGCGTGTTACTAACTTTAGGTTCAGTTTATTATCTCACATGTAAACCGTAGCTCGTATGATACGCTTCAAACTTGCTAGGGAATTCAATGATTGGGCTGAAGAGCTGTTTTCAAAGATTATCTTAAAATTAGACTTTTTATTATAATTATTACTACTATGCCATTCCTTAAAATTATAAGTAATGTATTTTTAAGGTGTGATGGAAGTGGAGGCAGACTAATTGCAGTATTTTTACACTGTTTGTACCAAACAATTTTTAAACAAAAATAAATAAAATATTACAGCTGTTCATACTTTTAGTTTAATTTTACACACTTAGTAATCGAATCAGTTCTTGTTAAATTAAATATGTGTACAGTGAATCTTAATATTCATTCCGACATTTCACTTTTAAAAAAATCCGCAATTTCATTCCATAGCCAGAAAGATATAACCACCGGCAACCTCCGCTGTATATTAGGGAAGAAAGTGCCAAGATTTACGAATAAAGGTTGTCATATGGTCAGCACAAAGATTACATAGGCCTCTAACCTTAGTTTTATAGACCGGAACTGCTAATTATGTTAGTCCAGTATCTTAAAATTTGTCCTCGTAAGGTTGAGGTAAGACCACGTTCCATACCCAGCGCTTCGCATAAAAATCTGCAGGCGGCGGAGATCATTCCTCTGGGTACGTAACCAGGAATTCTGATTACTATAACATGGAGGAGGTTTCGGGTTAACTGCATATTAACATTGATGGGGGTAGGGAAATATGCATCTGCGTGTCAGGGGAGAAGAAAACTGTTTATTACACCCAGCTGACATTCGAACCCCAACCACCAAGTCAACAGCAAACCAGAGTGGGGGAGGACGTCTTATATTGCCTGTCCATCGATGTGGGATACGATGATATGTAAACCAAGAATTTGAACCTGTAAGAAATAAAGGGATATTTGATATTAATATTCATCTCAAAAAGAGGTTTTATTTTAAATTCTCGTTTATTCTTTCTTAAACAAAGTTAAAATAAAAATACTCCCAATGGTTTGTTTATGGTCATCTCCTCCTGCTCCATTTATAAACACAATATCTTACATATATACTACAATTAATATGAGAAACAAACAATTAAATACTAAACAAAATTACTTATTTTATATTTTGTGGTGTCATAAGCAGAACCAGTTTCTAGCAACGTGTAGCTCGAGAACATCTACTTTTTTTTATATATATACATCAAAAAATATCTCCTTTCTCATCTGTGGCTAGAAGCCTCATTTCTGAACTTTAGCGGTGGCTTTTCGTACGTCATTTGCAGCAGGTCAGCATTTCTCTTACTTAATACGCGGACGTGATAGAGGGAAGAAATGGTAGATAACAAGAAAAAAAGAGATAATAAAAAATATTAAATATAATTGTGGAACAAAAAATGACAAAATAAATAAATAAAACAAATTGTTATAAAAAAATAAAGATAAAAAAGCTACCAATGTCTAAAAAGGAGGGGGGATTGAGTAATTAAAAATAAAGATATTGAAATTATTACCAACTATTAAGGTGTGATATATTTTTTTATGGTTAATAAAGTAGGGTTTAAACTAAATAAATAAATTTAAATATAGTAAAATTATTACTTATGATTAATATGGAGTATTATTATTATTATTATTATTAGCACCGCGTCTTACTACCCGTTCGGGCTATACGCACTTACGCTAATGTGTAATGGTAGGGTGATTGTGAGATGAAATGGAGGACCTACAGTTTAACGTGGAATCCGAACCACGGTGGAGGCCTGGCATTCACAAGATGTCTTGTCAGAGGTGAAGGAAGGGTTTGGTAATCAGATAAATCTTTGCCGGGACCTAGGATTGAACCCCGGCCGCCAGCACAGAAGTCCGACACCTTACCCCTAGACCGCCAGGTCACCCTTAATGTGGAGTAAAATTTAAGAAATTAAAAATATGCAAAATAAAAAATGACTAATGATTAAAGAGTGATTGAAACGTATTTTTAAAATA
Organism: Timema douglasi; assembly: GCA_901482245.1. Lineage (NCBI taxonomy): Eukaryota > Metazoa > Arthropoda > Insecta > Phasmatodea > Timematidae > Timema > Timema douglasi. Next base: position 72,866 of record CABEEJ010001325.1, on the reverse strand, counting down.
AGGTAATTAAATAATCATTTATCTTTAAAGTAGGGTGTTAGCTAAAAAAAAAGTTAGTAAAATTCTTAGTAATGACTAAAGAGGGCTGAAACAAAATGTGGAAATTAAAATATTAAAATAATTACTAATGGGTAAATAAGGGCTAAAATTAAGCAAAGGCACCAACAAACTTAGGTTACATTAATATAGTAATAATGGTGATATTTTGAAGAGTAAAATAAATTTATTAAGAAAGTTATACAAAATATAGCAAGGAGCATGGAATATTTGATAAAACATAACATGAAATATAAGAGTAAAACACATGAAAAAGTGTTCGAAAGAAAAAAAGGATTGTGTACACAGAAGAGCAAAAATAAGATAATGGAAACATTTAAACTAGCTTGTATTTTAAATAAAAAAGCATTAAGCTCTTATAATTAATCTACGTACATTAGAGAAATTATGACGCTATTATAAAAATATTTCCGACAAAAACAATGTGGTTGATTTCTAAACAAAATAATTGAACTGTAGGTTTGGAGAAAATAATCACTAAACCTCCGAACTGTCTCTGGGTTTTAATCGCATATCACACAGTCTATTTTTTTTTTATCAGACCAGACAACTATAAAATTATATTTTATGACTATTAGTAATACAACTTCATGGTTCTTTGTGTACACCCTAAAAATTATTACACTTACTGTGTGGACAAGCAAGTGAGTTGACTTAGACGATTTTTCACCTCAGAGCTTAAGACGACCATTTATATTTGATCTTCAATCAGTATGAGCATTCATAGAAAGGCGACTGAAACTTATGTTCAATATATGTTTTGTTAATTTAATGGAATCGTAGTTTAATTTTGTTATTTTTTAAAAATAAAATAGAGAATGTTCAGCTTTGATTCCTAATTGGCAAAAGTTTAGAGTTTGTTATTATGATTTGAAGTTTTGAGAGTATTTTAACTTTATGTTTGTTTGAAAATGATGGAGGAAACTGGTTTTCATGATAATTCCACTAGTAAATTGGTTTCTCAGCAAGATACGTATAATATATTTAAAGTCTTGAGAAAGCTCTGACCTAGGATTTGAATGTTAAAAATTTAGAAAGAAGTTCTCTCAGATGAACTTCAGTTGTTCTAAATGCCCATATACAACAATTTCCACAAAATCGCTCCCCCTAGCTGCCACTACGAGGAGCTATCAAGCATTAAGCTCTATTCACCCTGGGAAGTAGACTCCTCGCTAAAAAAAAACTTTTATGCGCGCGTTATGTGTCGTACGACCCACGACGGTAAGAGTCGTAGCGCCTCGTATATACATTTTATGCACGCGACATTTGCCGCACGTCAAAAGTAAATGGTCCGGTACTCCACATAGACTTTCTCGCTGCGTTGTTTAAAAATGGAGACAATTGATCAAAATTCGTAAAATATGTGGAATGATTTAATTTACCTTATCAAACCCGAGCAAAAATTACGTTATACTTATGTAAAACATTTTTTGAGTCTCGGTTTTATATTTGTTGATTCTATTTTTAAAGAATTAATATCCCCATTTGTATATTTGGATCCCGCAAAAAATTATTGATAATGTGTTCACAACGGTCAATACTTTGTTATAAAATTTTGGCTTCCGGTTTAAATTCTCGACATTTTATTAGATGTAGCACATTTTATGGTTATCGCTTTGCTATTGAATTCCTCATCTATAAATTTAGACCAATAAAATAAAATAAAAATCTTGATTATTGAGTCTAAAATGATAGAGATCAATCATTGCTGTACAAACAGGAACTTCTCTCTTCACCCTTAAGGAAACTACCCTTAATTTTAGGATGAGATATTCAATTAAAAAAAAAATCGGGGTAACCCTATTAAAACCTTAGATACCAAGTTTTAGTCTGCTCGGTAAAATAGTTTAGGCTCTACTTTGAGGTACAGAGAGACATAAAAATGAACAGATGGACAGACGGACGGATAGAGTGACATACAGTAATGGAAAAACTAATTTTTTCGGATTTGGAGGATTATGAAATATCGAAATTCATCAAAATCTTGAGTTATATCTTTTAGACGATCACAGTAATGTCTCTACCTGTAAGTTAACGCGAAAGTAAAAATTAAGAGAAGAAAGAAACACATTTAAAAAAATCTATTTTAGGATGGTAAAACACATCACATACTAAAATGCGACGGTTTTGCCGTCATGTGTCGCGCGTCACAAAACACCTGCATGAAAGGGCTCTGACTAATATTTGCCCGGTTAGTCAGGGGTAAAACGAGTCACGAGTAAAATCTATTAAACGATACCTCTGGATCTAAGTTGGAGACCCTTAAAACAAATGATGGAAATACCTCCCAAAATACCCCTTTCTTACCTGTGTCTTACTCTCAGCATAATTTGAGATGACAAAGAAAGGTACATCATGTAGAATATCACAAGCAAACCTATTCAAAGAATCTGCTTCGATGGGCGTGGTGTATTTCGCGCTAATATCGTGTTGGTCTAGACTGCCCAAGACGGGGAGAGTGGAGTTCAATCTCGGTCGGCTGCAATGAGGTTTTTTTCCTAAATGGTTTTCCACTCTATTTCCACTCAAATGCGGGTGCATTTTCTCTAAATTAAGGCTTCCTAATCCTTAATCAATTAGTGTAATTAGCACATAGGCGTATAACCCGAAAGGTTAGTAAGACGTGGTGCTAAAAAAACTATTGAAATGTTGGGTACCAGATAATATCTTCCAAATCCTTTGATTTTCAAAATCATCTATTGTTTCAAAGTTGAAGAAATATTCAAAATAAAATTAAATCGTTTATTGTAAATATATTTTTTTATAAAAAAAATTGGTGTCCGAAAAAAATTAAACTGGAGGTATGGTAAATGTATGGTTGGGGATCTACAGACCTTATACATTCCAGATAATTAGTTTAAGTCTTTAAATTATTAAAATATGGAGAGTCAATGAATAGAGGGATAGCTGTGAAAATTTATGAAACTAATATAAAAAATAAAATATTTCCTGGGGAGACATAAAATTTCAACTTTATAAAGGTGACCAAAACAACTCTAAAAATTGATGAAGACCAAAACTAAAGATTATTTTATACAATATTAAATTAGTGTTGCGATTAAAAACTAATAAAATTGATAGCTAAACTATCACCTAGTTAGTGGCGACGGAATCATGAAATAAACATCATCTGCTGACTCAGCAAGGTGAACGGTTATATACTTTGCTATACCTTGAAGTTCTTGCTTTTGTTTCTAAAATATGTTTATGTAAGAGTGTTTTATTATTTCGTTTAATTATCTTAAGGGTTATAAGTAAACATATCCATAAATAGGTAAAAGGAAGAGACATTTTGAGTGCTTGAACAATTTGTTTAATATTTTATTCTAGTCAATTAGTAAACATCCAGGAGGTATAATTATCTCCAACATATCCTATTTAGAAATAACTCCACAATCAACAGGCTGGATTCTAGAAGGGTCGGGTAACTAAATCGCGTTGTGCCAAGTAACTTAATATCAGCCAATAGAACAACTCGGTTAGTCTAAGATGACGAGTTGAGTACGAAGCCAGAGAGATAATGTAATACTCCTCTTGTTAGCAAATGTCAGTTATAATTCCTGGCATTAAAACAAATGCTACTAAACTTGTTAGCTACAAACAAAATATGGTAATGCTATTTATTTGAATGAATATCAAGTTCCTTTTTAAAAAAAATTGAGTTAGATAACTAAGTGCACGTTTCAAAAAACAACAACATGTTTTCTTTTATTTAATTTTACCATAGATGAATTTAAAAATAATTGTATAAACTGGCAATGTACAGTACATCAGAATATTATAATACTTTTTTTTAAAAGCTTTTGAAATATAACAATACAGTATTTGACTTACCTTACCGTGGTTAGTATTTTACTACGAATCTTCACTTTTGGAATTTTATTGAAATTAAATCATTTTTGTAAAGGATCTATTAATTTATGGCACATTGCCACGCTTAACAGTCCCATTTAACGTTTATTTCCCATCCGGCGTGCCCTCTGTGAAGTCTATATTATTAACAGCGAAAAAAAAAAATTCAATATCTTTTGAACATGTATGTTATCAGTAGTCCACCAATGTCTGTAGTTTGGATTTTAATGCTGTTTGCAGGCTGTGTTTCCATCCGTAATATTCTGTTGTATTCAGCTCAAACAACGAACCAACTAAGAAAGTTTATAATGTGTTTTCCTCTTGTTTTTTTGCATACTGAGAGTGTAATTGCTAATTTATGAGGCATTTCACAAGTTTTGCGAAAATTTCTATTCTTGTAACTACCTGTCGATCATTTGAAACCATTGATATTGTAGTCTTTGCAATACTTGTTGCTCTTTTGTTATTGTCTAAGTTCTTTGATGAATCACCCAATCTCATTTTAAAACCAGCCAATAGCCACCGAAAAAAAAACCCACACATTTGGTATGTAATTTTCCCTACCATTTCCCATAAATCCTTGAAGCTTCCATATCTCACTTGCATTTATTTTTTCTTAAGATAACAAGCAGAATCATACAGTCTCTTCGTTTCTTGATTTAGAGATCGACCGGCATCCAGTAGTTTCTTTCATTGACATCATTTCCCTTTGACATTTTTATTTTCCTGTAAAGAACTGGATATCAGAAAAGTCATTCTGACTTAAGCATTCCATTATTTTGAGAGGGAATTCTGGATTATAAAGATTGTTACATTCTCGCATATAACTAAATACACGGATCGTGGAGAAGTTTCATAGCACATAACTGACCACTCACCAAACTTCTCTCTACCGGGGAGAAATATTAAATGGTAACAGCTTATTGCATTAACGTCATTTTGAGAGGGCAAAAAATGAACAGATGGTTGGGAATGGAGAATATTAGGGACATTCATTGTGTGAAATGGCTTATGATATTTTATGTCGTAGGCATTTGCATCATTGGGAACTATACACATCTGTAAGTTTACAATCCATCTCTAATTTCCTGGTATTGCTTCATTGAGATTGCTTCCTGAATTTAATGATCAAATATTTTGCAAAGGGTTTCTCAGATTTCCCTTTTCAAAACAATCGAAATATACACTTTTATTATAAGTTAAGTTTCTTGAATGAGTGACTATCATATCATTAACATCTGGCGTTAATTATGTACTTTCTCTTAGAGCTAGCTCTTTTGAGTTGGCATAACACACATTTTGAGAAACAATGCTTATTTCGAATTAAGTTATGAGTATAATCATAATGTAGTACATGTTAAATCATTATAGCAAGATGGATGCCACACTGCGTTACTTAATCTACAATTGTCCATAATTCTTGAAACAGAAAGCCATCTGTTGTCACCGTATTAAATCCTTGATTGTGTACATTGTAATAATTTCCATAGAGATTAAGTTTTACATCATTGCATTGACAAATAACGCTTAGATCTTAGTTCAAATCAAATCTAAGATTTCTCCCAGCAACCTTATCACTATTTTAAGACATACCAACTTCAAGAGAAGACTCCATCTTAGGTCGAATGCACTCATGCAGGCACTGTAGCATAGATACAGCAACGGTATGGATTTTATATCAATTTCTTATTATTATTACTAGCACCGCGTCTTACTACCCGTTCGGGTTATACGCACTTACGCTAATGTGTAATGGTAGGGTGATTGTGTCCCACATTCACAAGATGTCTTGTCAGAGGTGAAGGAAGGGTTTGGTAATCAGATAAATCTGTGCCGGGACGGAGGATTGAACCCCGAACGCCAGCACAGAAGTCTGACACCTTACCCCTAGATGATTGATGATTTAGTTTGCACCTATTTCCAGTTTCTGCAACATAAAATTATCAAGCTAGGCCATAAAAGCTAGCATACACCAAATCCCAGGCCTCTAAATTTCCCAAGTAAGTCGACGAGGCAAGGTGTGATGTCACTCTTAACAAATCCTGCACTAGCAATGTTAATAAAATATTGAATGAAGTAAACATTCCAGATAGCCTAGCGACTACCAAAATGCTCTCTCAAAGAAACCAAGCTCTTTTTATTCCCGTAGTCTTTAAATGACCACCGATTTGATTTCCCCACATTATTTAGGGGACCAATAATGGTTTACGTATTCAGGGGTTGTATTTGAGTGGTTTAATAACGTGCCTTCAACAAGATAGTATAAAAGTAGATTTAATAATAAATTACTGAAATTGTTTGAAAACTCACTGTCCTTAATTAAAAAAAAAATCATTAGATATTTTACAAAAATGGTAATATTATGACATAAATATCTACTAATTGTATATAAAACAATAAAAAGAAAAATGCGCTCTGAGTATCAGGAGACAAATTTTACTTAAAAAAATACTTTTTATAATTTTTCGATAAAAACTACTTTATTTATAAAAAAAATGTGCAATGTATATAAGAAGGGGATTAAAATTAACTTTCATTTAAAAACAGGAACCTTGAAATTCAATAACTGGGAGCCAAGATATAGCCGATTAATATATATCCATGGCCACCATTTTATTTCTTTGCATTTGTCACGGTGCCAACAAGGCTTTTTGAGTTCAAGGGATGTAGATGATTGAATTTATAACACTATCAATAATTCCTCTCCAAAAACCTACAGAATACACTTTTCTCTCCTACTATTCCATATAGGTAACAAACATTATTACAAACCTTTTTGAGACATTAACTTTCTATATTTTACTATAAAAACAAATTTATTAAATAACATATTAAACAGATAAAACTTTTTAAGATTACATTCTGAGGAAGGGAATGTGAAAATATATTTTGTTTAAAAGATCCGTATAGCAGTTTGAATACTGATCGATCTGCGAATAAATCTGGACAAGTCGTGGTGTTATTGTTTCCATTTAAAATATTTAAATATTGAAAATGGCACGTTTGCACTGTTTTGGTAAGCTGAAAAGCCTTATATTAACTTGTTATTCATTATATATTAATAGGAAAAAATTAAGAAGGACAATTGTTTGGAATAGTGTAGTATATAAGACTGTAAATATCATATCTTAATATTTGGAGCGTGACTCAAACTTAAATATCTTGTAAAGACTCTAATAAAAACTTAGCACGTGGGAATAAGTCTTGTTAGTCCGGGGCTTACACACACTCAAAATTATAACACATAGCTTTCATTGGATAAAACACAAAATGACTTCACTTAAAAAACTTAGACCTTTAAAGAACTTTAGTGTAAAAAAAAAGGGACGCCACGTCATATCTTTATCATTCGGCTTTTCGAACTAAGAAAGGGTGGAGGGTTTCAAAGAAAAAGTACTTTTATAAGTTTGAGTTTCCACGTTTTTTTATAGAGATTTTGGGTTGAGGCGAAGGGGTGGGGGGAGAGTGGTACGCATGATGTCGTAAAACCGTAAAACCTAATTTAGTGTGCCGAGGGGATCCTTGCTAAACCATTTCTAAGTAAGTTTTGAGCTGAGAGAAGATCTGGGATGGAAGGTAGGGATCATCTTTGGATTGTTCCCAAGTTATTTAAACGCTGGAAGTATGAACAGTCAAATTGGGCTAAACCCGTGGTATATCAATAATTTATTTATCTAAGTACTGGGGCGTACTAAACTTTTGGGTAATAAGTATATATAATAACTATGCCCATGTGTTTGAGATGAGGAATATTTAATTTATAGAGAATGTAACCCCATTTGAGTAAAGGTAAAGTGGACAGATATTACTCTTTTCTCAATATTTCTTTGACAGTGCTTATTATTTCGATTATTTTCTTTGGTTGAAAGTGATGCTGTTTTTTTTACGTCATGTCTCTGCAATAATATATATTATTTAGTTTCAAAAATCTGAGTTTTTTTTAGTAAATGTTTATTATTTTAAGATAAGCGAAAGAAAATCTATGCTTAACACTATACTGTTTATTTTAATTTGGGGCTTGTGATGGCCTGAGATTACAACTGGAAAATGTGTTTATTGTAACAAATAACAAAATTTCATGTAATTTATTTCTAAAAAAAAATATTTTATATTTTATTTAAAATATGAGTTTTTAATATTCTGCTTTGCCTATTATTATATTTTTATTTATAGTTTAATGTTTATGATTTTATTTGGCATATTCTTTTATTTGTAAATCCTATAATATGATTTCTATAGAGAACCCACTTTAAAAATCCACAAATCTTGTTTTTCTAGAAATATTTTGTAGGCCTATTAGATATTTTAGTTGTAAAGTTCATTAAAAACGTTATTAAAAGCTTTCAATAATACTCCACTGTGGATTTATATATGTACTGTATCTTTAATTATTAATTAAATTGACAAAGAATGAGAATACAATTATTGTAATTGTTTTCCCCTCGCCATTGTGACTATAAGAGACTCTACTTTTCAAATAAGGGGCTTCCAATTAAAATCATGTTGTTTACAATCTTGTTTCTTCTTGAGTTTTTTTAAATATAATTTTTTAAAAGGATGAATCTATAATGAATTCTAGAACCATTGAAATGATTTACCTAACAAAGGAAGAGTTTTTTCGAACACCCGACAAATGGTACCAGGGACAATTCGTACCATTCAACATTTTGTACCACGCGACATTTCGTACCACTCAGGGGGGATGGCTACCTGAGAAGGGTCTACTAATGACTTTAAAATATGTATGATGCGACAAATGGTACCACTTGATTTGAAGTTATACCCGGCTTAAATTTTAAATTCATTTTGCCAAATTTAATTTAATTGTTGTGTAAGATACCTGTGATATGCAAAGTCACGTCACAAAGGAGATTGGCCATGGTAGTGGAGCGTTTCGAGTATTTTAAATCTAACTTAAGCTAACCTAACCTAACAACCTGACCAAAATGAACCTAACTTAACATTATCTAATCTAATTCAACATTTAACTTAAACTAACTGAAATTTTTATATTACCACAGATATCTACTATCGAGTATTAAATCTTGATTGCACATATTATCTTGATATTTTAAGGCTAATTAGATAAAAGTGGTACCATTTGTCGGGACACCATTTTTGTAACCTAATCTTTTATGAACTTCTGTTCTTATTTCGAACAATATAATAAGCTAGGGGAGGTAGTCAGTTGAAGATGAGGACAGACTGTGTATTTATCTGTTTTACAATTTATAAGACATTCAAATTTCACGATATAAATCAAACACGATCTTTAATATATGATACTGGAGAATACAGCAGTTTTTAAATGATATTTCCACTCTATTTTTTTTATAAACTACAGTTTTTCTTTTGTTCCTGATAACAAGTGATGCACTCAACAAGAAGATATTCAATTTATCATTCGGCACTCAAAGGTAACACATCCTCTCTTTGCTTCCTGCTGAGTGCGTTCGTTCTTTCATATTCGCTCGTGTATATATATATATATATATATATGATAGAGAGACTCTCCGTAACTTTTATATTTTGTGGTTGTGAAAAAGTGTTATTCTCGTGTTCGTTGTATGATTGCAACTCGGTACCTTCCTGAATGCTGAAAGGTAAGTTTAAAGATGATCCAACTTTCTCGGTAAGATTTATAAAGGGTTTTTCACTTTTTTTGGGTCTGAGGTTGACGTTTATTCCGTACAGACTGTAGCAGCAATTGTTAGCTTTTTTTTTAAAAAAATAAATAAATAAACTTCTCAGATATTAGATAAAGTGAATCCACAACGGAATAACTTGTAAGGTTATTCTTTAAATACAGCACCTTCCCAAAACTTATTTCAATATTATAATTTGTAACCAAACCATTGAGATATTTTTCAAGTTAACACTAAATACTTGGGCTAGGGGAGTACTAACAAATAGCAAAACTTTTTTATTTTTTTGTTAGCACCACGTCTTACCTACCATGTGGGCTATATGCATATCTACTAGCTATTCTAATCTATTAAGGATTAAGACGTTTGAATTTTGAGGGAATGTACCCAAATTTGCGTGGATGGAAAGTGGAAAACCAATTTAGGAAAAAATCACCCTAGCGGGATTCTTAACCCGATCTCCACGTCAATGATCAGCCATTCTATCGCGAAAGTGACGCCTTAGACCATACTTCCACCGAATTAGATAATTATTTAACTAAAAGAATACTATTTAAGTTAGATAAATTTCACTGTTGTCATGTTGATAATGCAGAAAACTGCCATTGGATACGTTTTATGGTTAGAGTGAGATTGTTCATTTAAAATCCCGACCAACTGAGTATGATATTAAAAAAAAATGTTTTAATAAGGAACAGTAGTATTTTATAAGTATAATAAACATATATAAGTGAATATTTGTTCATCAGACTGTTGTATTGCAACTAATTGATCAACACTAGTTAGTAAAATTGTTAATATAAGAGATAAAACCTACATATTATATTAATTTACAATATTCAACAAAGGAATATAGTACGGCACTATAGTAACTAACAAAATATATGTATACAATTAATTTCGATATAATTGATCAACAAAGATTTGGAAAAATTGATTTTTTGAATTATAATTAATAGTAGAACAAAAAATTAGCTTTCAAACTGTGTTTGAAACATTGATGAACAGAATTAAACGATTTAAAAAATCAATATTGGTTACAAATCGATACGGCACATATATATTAAAACACATAAAGACATTGGAAAAGTTTCTTTTAACTCCTTAAAATAAATGAAGATTTTTTTAAATCAATCCAAAGGATGGAATATTATAACAAATAAGTTATGAATCTATTAAGTGTTGTGAATTAAATATATAATATTGCTCAGGAATATGAAATTGACTAAATATTATAAAAATATCGTTATCTTTCTTAGCTGAAGGATATTGTTCCCTTTCTCCTTTAGATACAGCAATTATGATTAGTTGCGATTACTAGTTTCATGTCTTTAAAACATTTGAGGATACCTAGATACTTGCACAATTAGGATAAGAATCAGGAGGGAAGATATTTAAAGAAAATGTACCGAGATTAAACTAAAGGGTTGCTAACGTTTTGTTGAGTAAGTTCAGTTTATTAGCAATAGCAATAGTCGGCGCTCTACTGCACTCTGTTTTAGAGAAAGGCAAAATAAGTGACCCTTGCCATCATTTCATCTTAGGGTGATTTTAGCTTGAATACGGTCACGCATGTAAACATTCCACCCTTACACCCACCCTCTATAAGTAAAATAGCGAATTTCTCTCTAACCCTTTTCTTTATATGCCTCACGAGTCCCCCAATAATATGATGTCGTTCAATATTAAAACAAGTTGTTTTTTGTGTTTTCCTCTAAGTTTTTTTATTTTTTTTTTTCCACCTTTTTTTATTTAGCGCCGACGGAGTATAATAAAACAGGTTGGCTGGTAGACGACTCTAGAAATCCTGGTGTAATGGTTATATTCCCTGTTGGTTTTTAGCAACCCCTCTCTCTTTCTTTTTTTTTTTTTAGTACTGCACATCGTAAAGTGGATGAGACGCTTGCCACTTAGAATGCAAGGACACAGAAGCAGATACGAAAAGACTCAGACAAAATGAAAGAACGGACGCCCTCGTTGGTAAATAATTTATGTAACCCTCACATTAATTTAAAGATGTATAAACCATGAACGTGCGCCGATGCTTGATTCTACGATGGTTATTATTATTATATCAAATTGAGATCGGTTACAAATAGATTTTAATAACATCCACTTCCTCTTTCCACTTCTGCCACCTACCCTCCCAAAACACATCGATAGGAACGTGGACTACAACGTCAGGCTCATCTAGTTTTGTTCATCAATGATGGAGAAATCGGGGTTCTAAACCTGGTTGAGTGTATTGGAAAGGTTATTTTTTCCCCCCACAAAATGATCTATATCTCTCTCTTCATGAAAATGCTGGCTACATTTATTTTACAATCATAATTTACTCAGGGATAAACATTCCTAAATATTGTACAATTAGTAGATAGTAGCACAGAAATAATAATAATAATAATAATAATAATAATGCTGACCTTTACCCATACTTTCACATCGAAATTATTCAAAAATTTTTATTTTAAAAATAATTACAAATAATATTTTAATTAAATATAGCATGAGCTTATAATTAAAAAATCAAATTGAGATTTTACCCACTTAATTAACCACGTGGTTTGAGACATCACTCTTGCAATAGAGTGGACTGCCAATTACAGGGATATCAGAGTTCATATTCCGATCGGGTATAATAATGTATTTCCACACTCCCCTCCAAGCAAATGTTAATACACAACCTCTAAATTCAACCATATTTATGCTTAACATATTAACTAGCGCGTAATATTTTGGCCCTATTTATACGTATTGCCCGAACTTGTAAGATATGGTGGCTATATTTTTTATATTGATCTAATCTTTTGAACAAGAAAACTAGTAGTCTATATTTAATTTTATTTTAAATAAAATAGGTTTAGTTAGATTTATGTGAATTATCATTTACCAACACATTAAAGAGATGTTTAATAGGTTATAGGTATAGAATAGCTATATAAATATACAAAATATTATAATTTCATTTAAGCTTCAACTAAATCTGTTCATACGACACAACAAATATCAGTTATACATTTTAAACTCTACGTTATTCCATTATATAATTTATTATACCCTGTCAACAGGCTTACCGTAAGACAAACATGCATACGGACACATTCATTCTTATATATATATATAAATAAATCAATGATTATGTATAAGTACATTTACATCCATGATTATATAAACATTTTTTTCTTACATCCATTACTGTTCCCAGCCGGTGGCCTTTGATCAATTTTTTAATTAAAGCTATATTATATTTTCTACCACCAACTTGTTAGTCCTGTCGTAGCTTCATATGCCTTATAATCTAATTTGAGAATATGAAAGGCACAACGTCACATCCCCGGCTTTTAATTCATCACCAATAATAGATCTTGGCCATCCTGGGTATCTAACCCGGGACTCTTAGCTCATAAGAACGACAGGTTACTGACTGAGCCAATGTGTTGTATAATTATATAAAAAATTGTGCTCATATGGAAGGTGTTAGGAGACGCATAGCCCAAACTGCACACATAGTTTGTTTTAACCCAATGTAATACAAAATCCTTGTGCACTTACATACGTAAAACTAAGCTAATACCAATTAAATTGTGTTAACAGTTTTGGCGTAAAGTACTGGGAGTGCAAAACTGTTCAAGCACGCGTGTACGACAAGTTGCATAGAAGTTAACCACGCAGCACCACACACCTCCACATCTTGGAGCACGGCAGCAGAACATACCACCACTAATAATAAACAACAAACCAATCCATCTAGACATGTGAATACGTTCTAAGGGTCATCATTAACGGTCCTACATCACAGAAAGGACTTGCCATTATTACATGTACAGTACCGCACGCCTATCTATGCAAATTGTTAGACACGCATGCTTGCACATCTTTGCTCTCCCGTTGCTGTACGCCTAAGCTTGGAATGCAATTTAATGATATTAGCATGGTATATATATATATATATATATACACCAGACACAAACTGTAAAATATAGCTTGTTTGAACCAAAAAGTAATACAAAATCTCTACACACTTATATCCGGAAAACTATGCTAATATCATTAAATTATATTCAAAGTTTCGGCGTACAGCAATGGGAGAGCAAAGTTGTGCAAGCATGCGTGTCCAACAATTTGCATAGATAGGCGTGTAGTACTGTACATGTAATAATGGTATATATATATATATATCATTATTATATTATATATTTAAATACTATTAAGGATGGATTACAAATCTAAAAGAAATTATTTAATGTATACATTTTTAGGTAGGGTAAAAGCCATTAAGAATCTGAATAGACCTCTGAAGATTAATGATTACTTATCGGAGATATCGCCGCCCTAATCGTGTGTGACGATAGGATAGATAGATATCCCACTCCAACCGTGGGTGGATAGCGAGCGCTTGGACGCCAAGTCTAGTCCACGCTCCTCGCCGTTATTTTATAAATATATATATAGGTCGATAGTGTATAGAGAGGGATCAATAGCCAACAGTCCAGCGGATCAGATCGTAACACCACGTGGGGGAATAACCTCACCGTAAACCTCTCCCTAATTATTGGAACTCTAGTTTCATACCGTGTAGTATGAGAGTGACCTGGTTATATAGAGCCGTTCCCTCTACGACACCCCTCAGACCCTCCCTCTCCTCGTCGACCCGGCAGAACAGCTGGCTCGATAGAAGTTTCTACTAACATCCCACGTCAGCCTCCAGCTTATGTCAATATTTCCCTTCAACTTCAGTCTCACGACATGCCTTAGTCTGAAAGGCATTTGAATATTTGAACACGCCTGAGGTAAAAAAATACACACACACACACACACTAAGAAATATAATTCTTTAATTTAGCATCACGTTTTACTACCCTTTTGGTTTAAAAGCCTATGCACTAATTAAACTAATGCATTAGGGATTAGTAAGAATTAATTTAGATGAAGTGCACCCACATTTGTGTGGAAAGATAGGGTGTGAACCTAATTTAGGAAAAAAAAAAAAACATTTTATGTGCACGTGACTGGGATTGAACCCCTATCTTGGGAGCATGTTGTTTGCTCTCGTGTTGGTAGCACTCTTTAAAAAAAACGTGGGTGTTTGCGACAGCCTAAAATAAACCGTAAGTTTCCGCGCCTGTCGGCGAGTCAAAGCCTTGATACTGGTAACTGTAAGTCATTAAGAAGACGTATAATATGACGTTTATTATTTTTATCAGTACTGTTTCAGAACTAGTAGTGTAAAGGAATGTTGATAGGCTAAATTAGGCTAAGTTTGGTTAGGTTAGTTACTGACCCAATATCTTTGTTTCAGAACTAGTAGTATGAAGGAATATTGATATGCTAAATTAGGTTAGGCTTGGTTAGGTTAGGTTAGTTAATGACCCAATATTTTTGTTTCAGAACTAGTAGTATGAAGGAATGTTGATAGGCTAAATTAGGCTAGGTTAGGTTAAGTTAGTAACTGACCTGATATATCTTCTGCTGGGGGAATAATTAAACAAGCACTAAACAATTTTAAAAGGGAATAGTACAAACAAGTTTTGTAAATATAAAAAAAAAAATTCCTTAGAACAATAAGGATTTGAATATACAGTAGGTGCAAACACACACGGCTATTTTTCCCAGGGAGCAAACACACACAGTTATTTTTCTCAAGGTGCAACCAACACGTAGCCACTATATTAACGTATTTGGTAGTCTAAACCAATACAAAAGTAGCGCGTTAGACCATGCGGCTACCGAAGCAGGTAATAAGCTTTATTTTTGGGGGCGTATTATCTAACAGCTATCGCCACTATTCAGAAGAATGGTATTTTTATTCATACCTTCTTTTTTTTATCAAACATGTTAAACAGTTTGGTAAGTAGATTATATTTTAAATAAATTTGATAAGTAATTAATGAATATATAGTAAAATTTTCATAGGTAAGGCCTTCTTATATAATAGCTAGAAACTTTATTGGATCGATTTTCATACATAAGGACAATCCGTCACTCTTGATATCTATTTTTTAACACCGCGTCTTACTAACCGTTCGGCTTGTACCTGTATGTAGTAATTACCCTAATGTATTAGGGATGAATAAGGTTGAAATTAAAGGAAGAGTAACCAGTTTTTTTAGGAGGTAAAGTGTAAAATCATTTAGGAAAATTACCCTCAGTGTCCCGTAGTGGTATTTGAACCCCAATCTACCCTTCATCGGCAGTCCAGTCTATTTCGAGTGTGACATCTTAATCCATTTAACCATCGAAGTGTGTTTTGGTAATTACTATCAACGCTCGTAAAAATAACAATAAAATTATGGTAAGATATTATCCGTGTTGGCTTTAAATAAAATATGTTCTTGTTTTATTATAATGGCATTCCTATAAAAATTGGAATATGAGTAACACTTTGATTCCAACGCATTTCAGGGAGAAGTAAGATCTATAGGCATCATTCTTGCAAAGAACTGGACCTCCGATGAGGGGTATGTTGCGTTTAGAAAATCAGGTGGTGTTAATAAGGGTATCAGTTTCCTAAAATGGGTTTCCATTCTCTCTCCAATCCAATTTTGGTACACATCCTCTAAATTCGACCTTCCCCACCCACTATTACACTAGCATAATTAATGACTAAACGTATAACTTTAACTTGGTGCTAATAAAAACCAGAAAAAAAAGTATTTTATGACACAATCGCACTCATTTTATTATATTGTGTTATATATTTTCAAAGAAATTGTTCCAAAATAATTTATACGTAGACTAATCTTATAAAAGTTTTAATCATAATAATAAACACATTATCTGGTAAATAACAAAGAACTTTTTAATTATAAACTTTAGGCAAAAATGTTCAAATAAAAAAATTAATAAAGATACATATTTGATTATTATGTGAAATAGGCCCTCTGGTCCACCGATACCAATTTTGAATAAAATTATTATAAATATTTTCAAATGTATTAAAGATCTACCAAAATCAATCTTCAGTTATCTAATTTAAAAACATTTTATTTAAACAAGAAAATTAAAATTTCATACACATTCCGAAAAAAATCTACAGAGCAATTTTTTTTAAATATTCGAATAAAAATTAATCATTAAATTAACTCTTAAGAAAGTTAATCCCCCCTCCAAAAATGTATAGAGCTTTTCGCCATGTAAGACCTCCACAAATATATAGTTAAAATTAATTGTAAGGGAAATTTTAAAAATATTTCTTACTTTTGGAAATCACTAATCAGCAAACTACCTTTTAACGAATTTTCACCTAAAAAACAAGTATACAGTATTATTTGGGAGATAACCTCTTTATAAATATTAATTTTAAACAAACTCGTTAAAGGCATTTTTGAAATTCAGATTTCATTTTAATCAGTCATCAGTAAATCTTCTTTAAACAAATTTGTATCCTCAAAACGTATACAGTAATATTTGTCACGTCAAAACTCCCAATATACCCGTTTGTATACAAATAATTATTTATTTAAAAAAATATTTTAAATTTTAAAAATATCTCTCTCTTGTAAACTACCTTGAAACTACTT
This sequence comes from Timema douglasi, assembly GCA_901482245.1. Lineage (NCBI taxonomy): Eukaryota > Metazoa > Arthropoda > Insecta > Phasmatodea > Timematidae > Timema > Timema douglasi. The sequence continues at coordinate 55,792 of CABEEJ010001325.1, read as the reverse complement.
TTTACACAAAAACAACTAGATAGGGCAATTGACCATGGCAAATAGTCCAAAGATTCCTATTTGTAACTAAATCGTCAGAGCCATGAAAACAAATATTTCTAGCTTTTGAAAGATAAGTCATCAGTAAACTACTTATAAATGAGTTTTTACCCCAAATATACAATCTTTAGATATACATTTTAAACAAAAATTGTTGAGAATTTTTTTAAATATTTCGAATTTTCAAAAATGTTCTATTTGTAAACTACCCTTAAACGAATTTTTGTCAAAAAACTATTATAGAGTCCTATTGGTTATGTCAAGCAAATCCTGGATATGTAATTTAATAAACATTATTAGAGCTATTTTTGAAATTTTGAATTTTGAATAAAAAATATCATTCATTAGTAAACTACCCTTAATTTGAGGGCTAGGATCAAAATTAAAAATAAAATCTAAATAAAAAGTTTGAACAAAATCTTTCAAACCATTTTGAATCCGTAGCCAGGGACAGACAAAATTGTAAAATCCAAATTTTTAGGTTCAAGATCCGTTAAGATTAATCATAATTTTGAGATGATTTTTTTTAAATTCACGATTACAATACTTTCTATTTGATATGATAAAGCAAAAAGCTGTGATACCACCTCAGTTGACTTTCAGTATCTATAATACAGATTTTCTATTTGAGCTACTGCGCAGACTCCGTGAGAAATTTCTCTATAGTCCCGCCTCTTTCACTTTCTGTGTTTTAGACAGGGTCAAAGGAAAAAGAGAAATGTTATGCTAACAGCCTTCAACTGGGATATTAATATTGTAGAGAGCGCATACTCTCTTGCCTTAGGCGGAGATTTTGTGAACTGATGCTCTTGAATACAATATGGGCAAAAATTATGTAACTTGTCTATTCACGTTGAAACTAACAAAGAGAATTTGTTAGGTAAATATGAATTTAAAAAATTGTTCCCCACCCCCACCCCCGGAATCCGAAAGATTTAAGTGTCTATGCTATATGGTGGGCTTGTTTTATATTCGTGCATAAAGCATACTGTAGTAAATAGTGCCTAGCGGAAGGTTCACAGCTCGTAAGACAGATACAACGGTTCGTCATGAAAAGTTGTGGATAAAGTTTTACTTAAATCAATCTATTTTATATTTTATTTATTTGAAGTATTGGGGTGACCTGGCGGTCTAGGGTTAAGGTGTCAGACTTGTGTGCTGGCGGCCGGGGTTCAATCCTGGGTCCCGGCACAGATTTATCTGATTACCAAACCCTTCCTTCACCGCTGACAAGACATCTTGTGAATGTGGGGAATACCAGTCCTCCACCGTGGTTCAGATTCCACGTTAAACTGTAGGTCCTCCATTTCATCTCACAATCACCCTACCATTACACATCAGCGTAAGTGCGTATAACCCGAACGGGTAGTAAGACGCGGTGCTAATAATAATATTTGAAGTATTTAACGGGCAGTTTCTGAACCAACTGATTGTATCAGAACACAAGAATTTCTATCAACGAGAGTGAAAAGGTCTAGAAATTTTGCCAAGAAAGGTATATTCGCCTACCTTCTAAGGTTCTTACACACGCCAAAATCTACATGAGACCGACGGTTCTACTTCCCCTCCGAAGGAAGTTGTGCTACGGATTTTTATCGCTCAAGAAAAATCTGTCACCCCCAGCTTGGCTTAAACGCACGAACATCGGGTACTGAGACGATCACTTTGCCCCCATTTTATTTTATAATAATGTAAATTTATATAAACAAAGAAAAGAAAAATAAACTAATAATTGTAAATTTAACTAAGAAAGCCCGCGTGGGAAAAGAGGACAAAAATTTGGGGAGTATCCAATGCACAAAGGTGACATTTTCTTTCTTTCTTCTATCCTATACATTATAAATAACCAAACACACATAAAAACATAAATTTTACTCCAAATTGTGTAATAAATTGGCTTTGTTGTTTTTATCTCTTTTTGATTTTTAAAGACAACATTGCTGAAATATTACTCAATTTGTATTAGAATAAGTGTTTAAATGTGTATTTGACTATTTATACTATACAAGAAAAAAAGTAAGACAGAACACGTCAACTTTGTGCATCGGATTCTTCCCACATTCGTCCTCTTTCCCTAGATGGGCTTTCTTAGTTAAATCTACATTCACTAGTTTATTTTCCCCTTTTATTTTTATCTTTTCATTTACCACTATTATAAAATTATTTATCCATTGGCCAGGGGACACTTCATTGTTAAAAATTAAACATTCTAAATCGATATCTTTTATCCATATAAACTGACCTAACTTCTTTGCTTTACTTGATTAGATTATTAAAAATACTAAGCTTAAGGACTCTCTCGTAAAACAATTCCTTGAGACCTGTCATCACGATCATCATCATCATTAGATGTTTCTTCCTCTGCGGGTCATCTGACACATACTCTTCCATTCCTGTCGATCTCTCCAAACTTCTCCCTCAACCACACATCTCCAGTCCACTCCTTTAGCTTCCATGTCCTTCTGCGCTTGGTCCATCCATCTTGTCCGTTGTCTTCCAATGTGTTTTCTACTCTTCTCTTTGTTCTGTAAGACTTTCTGTCCTTATCCATTCTCATCACATGACCTAACCACAGAAACATTGCTTTCTGTGTCTCCTGTAGTTAACCTAATTCAAATGATGCCTCTACTATAGAATCATATTTGCTTTTTATTTAGTTCTGATTACACTATTGTCATGGATATTACGCTAGACGCACTTCTCAGTTATAAAAACCTTCTATCCGTCTTGGTGGCCACGTGGTCTAACGCACTACTCTTGCAATAGGCTTAGGTTACGAATGATGGGGAGATCAAGGTTCGAATCTCGGTCGGGTGTATCGAGGAATGTTTAAAAAAGATATATTTTACACCCTCACCTCACTCAACTGTGGGTAAATTTCTTTAAATATAACCTCTTTGATCCCTAAAAACCATTTGCGTAATTAGTATATATGAATATAAACTGACGCAGTTATAAAAAAAGAGATAGGGCAGAGCATTACCTCACATTCTCATTGGCTGATAACAAGGGTTATCAATACTCCAAGTCCATACATGACGCATAATAAGTTAAAGTTTGGAGAGAGGAAGTATTTCGATAGACATAATCCTCTGAACCAGAAAATGTAGTTATCACGAACCCTTCTGTCTGTGTCTCGAACTTGAGTCGCAAACACTTTACCGATCAGGCTAAATCTTGGTATCTATGGTCCGCATAAGGTCTCTCAAAGGGTTATTTGATATTATCTATCCAACCCTAAAATTAAGGGTGGATTAATTAATGAGTAAAATAGTGAAACCGTTACCTTCGGAGTACCAGCGTGGTGGTCCCTCATTTTAAACCAACGACATTGGTGGCATATTAGTTAATTTAAACAAGAGCCCCTCCAGATATAAGGTAGCTACAAACAGTAAATGATAAAGGAAATAGATCAGGTTAAAGGTCACAGGAGCCTTTGAAACAGTCATCAAGAAAAATTATAAAATGTGTAGTTTACTAGATACATCAGTCATGATACATGCAGAGAATACAAAGTATAAAAATATATATATCAGATAAAATTAGGAACCTTCCTTGACTATAATAAGACATAATCAAATTGAGTGATAGCATTAGAGAAATTTCAAAATTGACTGGAGAAAATATGTTTAACTACACAGAAACTGTCTTAGTTAATTTACTACAAAGTTCTCTAAGCTATAAAACTATGCTGAATGAATATTAAGTATATTAATTCGCATGAAATATTATTAAATTATTAATCATAATTCACGCAACAGTACTTAAGTGTAGGTATCTGCCCTCAATGATTGATGTGATAATCAAAATTAGCGTTAAGTTAAGGGACAACCCCACTGATAGTAAACAGGCTGATTCATACAGCTAACTAGGGCGTAAGGACTTAGGAAAGAAACGAATGAAAGGAATGTTAGAATTTGCTTGGAAAATTGAATTTTTGTTTGAGGCCACTATTTTTTTTTTACCGACATCTTAGTACCTTTTAACTTTAAAACAAGTGATAATTTGTCAAAACCATTTCAACCATTTTCTCATAATTTCAGTTACCGAAAATAAGCTTATCAAATTAAACATCTGAATGCCTTAAAACATTATTGATGAATGGCCTTGAAGCACGAGTCCTAGATACCCCAGTGGGTGGAACATTGACGTGATACACCAAGAGTCTTTTTTTTAAATTGACTAATAAATGCGTTTAGTTTAATTTTCTAATCATATAATCAATAGTGGTATTTGAACAGAAAAGATTTTATTGAAGATAAACGACCTGTTGAAATTTCATGTTTCAGTGACACATAATTAATAAATGTTGAACTAATTGTATGTAGAAAGTATTACTAAACGCATATATTAAGCAAATTGTCTAACTTATGCCGTAAACGGTATTTTATTATATATATATATATATAAGGTATTTAATGTGCCATTTATTAACCAACTAATATCAGCAAACGAGAATTTCTATGAGCAAGACCAAAAGCTCCAGCCAATTCTGCCAGGAAAGGTATATTCACATACTGTCCATGGTTCATGGGACCAATGACTCCAATCCTGCTTCTAAAAGGAAGATTTTTTATCAGTCAAGAAAAATCCGTCGACCCCCAGTTGGGTTTGAACCCAAAAACATCAGATTCTGAGTCAAGCACTTGACCCCAAGACCACTTAATTCCAGGTTACGTTATTATAAAATCTAATAAACATATTTACTTGAAATTACGTTCGCTTCCAATATTTTTCGAGCTACTGATAGGAGGTCAAACCACTGATCATTATTCTTCATATGGCACAGAATTTCGTTGAAATATAGTTACATATCTCAGTTTTGCTAGGAAGTTCTCAGTTTCTAACCAAATGTTTCTCGATACATCACCTTATCCTATACAAGACACGCCCACACACAAAAACAAAAGAAAAACAAAAAAGAAAATACACCCCTCGCCCCCCCCAACTGATGTTCTTTTATAGTAAATCATCAAAGTTTCGTTGTTTTTTTTTCTTCAACCCATTTACTAAATTATGTTTACTCTCAAAATACAAGGTAGAAAAACTTATTTTATGTATGGCCACATTTTACTTATCTATTTAATTCATTAATGCATCCACAACACCTTTGCGTGACCTAAATTATAAATATTTATATGACAAATAAATTTGTTTGATTGCCAAATCACCTTCATATTTATTAAACAAAATTATGATTAGTATTCTAGGTGTGATATTAAAATGGTTGACGATTCTAATGCAAAATCCACATTAAAGTTTTTTTATGTGTTTAGTAAATATTACTATTATTGTTTACACTTGATAACGGCGCATTGTTTCAGAGGAGAATACAAATATGTGTCTATTACCAGACGTGGGATTGCGTTTCATGGAAAAGTATCTCGTTTCATTTAAAGTAGGAAAATTATTAATTCAATAAAACAATACTCGTATTTGTGTGACCCAGATTTGAAATTATTTTAATATGTGTTTAAAAATTCAAGTTTTTTTCTATTAAATCAAAATTCTTCTTTAGTAGATGAATTACAATTGGCTGCCAACCCGAATTGTTGGCTGAGGTGTTTTGGGAGTCATTTTAGCATTTTACTAGATTAGAATTGACTGTCAAGGTTTAATTCTCAGATGTATTCAGTAAGTGGTTTTCCACATCTGGCTGTGCTCATATTCCCTCTACACGCTAATTAAAGAGCACTTTATCACTCATTATTAACCCATAATTTAAACAGTTATAAAAGCACTATCTAAAAATGTGGTATAGAAAAAAATTCACTACGCTTTATACTGGTTAATATTATAATTATAAGTACAATGACGATTAAGGTAATATTTACCACATATGTACCAGCATTCGCGTCAAAGAAGATCGGTGAGGCAGTTTGGTAAATACAACTTATTTAAATTCTCTTGGGGTTCGACTTTTGTCTTCCCTATTACTGGCAAACCCAACCAATTGTTCCTGACTCATTAATCTGTGTGCAAGCCATTGAAAGTTGAATTTAAAAATAAAAATATAGGTGTAATTGTAGTGTTATATATGCACAAATAATTCAACAACTGGTATCACACATTTACAAACAATTGTAGAACTAGCATCGCACATGTAAAATAATTGGAGGGCTTTTTCTCACACGTGTGGAAATTTTGAACGCAAATTTGTAGAATTTTTTCTCTCGCATGTGCAAATAATTGGAGGGGTTTTTCTCACGCATGTATAAATAATCGTACGTCTTTATCTCATAAATGTGCCGATAATTTGATTAATTTCTCTCATACATGTGCAAATAATGGAAGGTTTTTTCTAACACGTGTCCCAATCATTGGAAGGATTTTTCTTACACATGTACAGATAATTAAAGTACTTTCCCTTATTCATGTGAAAATAATTGGAGGGTTATCACCAAAAATGTACAAATACTTGTAGACTAGAATCGCACAAATCATTTTAATTATTATTTCTGGGTTATATTAATTAATGTGACTTCTAAATGTCTAAGATAAAATAAACTTATCATTTATTAGCAAACTATCTTTATTTAAATGACTGTTAACTTAATTACATTAAAGTCAAATAGGTTTTAATTGCTAAGAGGTATGAGCAGATTTCTCTCAGTAGCTTGGAGTTAGAACACGCGTGACTTGAGAGGTCACACGATCCACTGCGTGACGTGTCAGGCGTGATAACCAGTCAAATGCGCAACAGGTCCACCAGGTGCTTGGTTACGTTTGACGAAGATCAAACGGATAGTTAGATTTATATACACCAACTTAGGTTGTTTTCCGATGAAGATGATTGTTAAGTTTCAGTCATTGGCGCATCGTGTATTATTGCACAGCCAAGAAGATCTTTTATAACCTGTTCCCGGTAATGCGTTTCTCCTAAACTGTGTCCCCACTTGACAAAATTAAGCGTAGTTGATAGGCTCCCTCCCACTTTGTCCCCATTATACCGAATACGCCGTAGCTTGTTAAAATTATTCCTGTGGTATACTATCTCCCCCCACCCCATCTGACGAAATTAAGCGAAGTTGTGTTTCTGATCTGTTCCTTCTCCCTATTTCCCCATTTGACCAAGGTGAAATAAATTTTATTAAAATAGTACTTGGGATGTGTTTTCAAAACTCTCTTCCCATTTGACCAAATAATGCGCATCTGTTCCTCTTATATGCTTCTTACACCTCAGTCCCCATTTGACCAGGGTAAGAAAAGCCGGTTGGAACTGTACTTGTGATATGTTTTAACAACTATCTCCTAATTTGAATCAAGTTAGGCATAACATGTTAAAACAATGCCTCATTCCCCATTTCACCTATCATACATCATAACTCAAATTGTTGTGTATATTTTGGTCTCTTTTCATTAATTTTTCCAGTCAATACATTGAACGTCGCTCTAATTTATTTCATTCACACTGAATGTTTTACCCACCGTTAAATATTAGATCTAATTACCCTGGAAATGTCTAGGAGTGAGTAAAAGTTATTTAATTCATCAATATACTTTACACTTTAATCATCCCTTTTTTTGACAAGTATTTTCCAAGTAGAGTGATTGATTTTACAATATGAGATATAACTTGACATCGTGATATATATATATATCTGTGTGTGTGTGTGTGTGTGTGTGTGTGTGTAAATATATTACTAAGAGAGGTTTTGAATTGTATATTCTATATGATTCTCAAAAGAACAAAAAAATTCCGGGTCTGTGATTTATAAGAATCTTTTCTATAAATAATACACCAAGCTAAGACGACTTACTTATTACTTTACAAGATAACTCTTTTCAAACAAAAATAAAATATTCACTTTAAAAATAAGTTAATCGTTCCCCGTCACAGGAAAGCTTATTAGGTATTTACAAGGCATCAGTCACCCTATCTACCGACAGTTCCAGTAAACTTGTATCCAACTAACCAAGCTCCTACTCGATGAACAATAGGAACGTCTACTCCCGCCTCTCTTTAAGTTTAGATTGATTTCGGGACACGCTGGAAAGTTATTAAGTTTGGAGTAAAGCTGTCGAGTCTTCCATGTTACTCCACCTCTCCTCCGCTACTCACTACAAAACTTAACGAACTGAAACGCTAATTGGAAATTTGATTTCATATTACGTAGCGAAATCCGAGCTCTACCCCCCCTCCCCCCTGTGGCCCCCTCACTCTCTGCCTTTTCCGTGTTGCTTATTGCAGTGAGTAACGTGTAATACTTTCTAAAATTAGTTTACGTTTATTTTTCCAAACGGATTACATTAAAACTCATTGATACGCAAGTGAGTTTCGTTTAATTCAGAAAATACTGAAATATTAATGGAGTGGGTTGAATTTTCAATATGTTCTTGATTCGCCATTTCATAATTTCTATTTTTAAAACATACTTTTTTTTTAAATTTTACTTTAGTAATGTCTTTTAACACACAATCATTTAAACTTAAGAGAACTTTCCCCAAGCTTATTTAGGTGGCCACGTGGTCTAACACGCCACTCTCTCAATAGATTAGACTATCAATGACGATGGAGATCAAGGTTTGAATCTCGGTCAGGTGTATGGAAGGTAATTTAAAAAAAATGTCCAATCTCCCTTCACACAAATGCGGGTACACTTCCTCTAGATACAACCTTCCTAATCCCTAAAATCACTAACGTAATTAGTACTTAAGTATATAACCGGAACGGGTAGTAAGACGCGGTGTTAATAAAGCAATACCTATAGAATAACAAATATTAAAAATTCACACAAAACTATACGTCATAATCTTGAACCAATACATTAGTTTTTAAACCTCATATTTTATATTTGTTTTATCCGTTAACACATATCAATGATTATTCTTAAATGAGAAATAAAAATTTTAATTTGTCACAAAGTTACCGCTCAATAAGGGGTGACTTTGTGACAGTATGTTTTACCGTATTAAAAATTAAAGGAATTAAATAAGCACATAATAATCACACAGATATGTAAAAACTCAAAACTTTTTGCATCTGGCCCTACTACTCGTATTTTAAAATCAGATTAAACTTGGGGGAACATTTTTTTGTTTTCTTTCTCTCTCTCTCTCTCTCTCTCTCTCTATATATATATATATATATATGTATATATATATGTATATATATATATATATATATGTATATATATATGTATATATATATATGTATATATATATGTATATATATGTATATATATATATACATATATATATATGTATATAATAATGATTATTATTACTTGCACCACGTATTACTACCCATTCGGGTTATACGCACTTACGCTAATGTGTAATGGTAGGGTGATAGTGATATGAAATGAAGGACTTACAGTTTAACGTGGAATCCGAACCACGGTGGAGGCCTGGCATTCCACACATTCACAAGTTGTGATTAATACACGCCTGGTCAGAGGTGAAGGAAGGGTTTGGCAATCAGATAACTCTGTGCCGGGACCGAGGATTGAACCCCTGATCCCCCATGCACAGAACTCCGACACCTTACCCCTAGACCGTCAGGTCACCTGAAAACAATATAAACATGGATGATAAAGATGCGCAAATCTCCGGAAGGTCTGAAGTTCACCCCCTTGTGTGTAACATAGACAAGGCCAACTGGTGCTCTATTTTTTACGCACTTGTATGTACAACCAGCCGTGGATTGAGATACGAGTTTTTGGTTTTCACTAAATCATTCCAGCTTGTGCGCGAAAATTCTGTATTTTATTAAAGTATATTTCCCACGAAAATCACGAGTGAAATTATTATTATGTTCTAGCTAAATAACTAATTAATTTTAGATAGTTCACGAACACGTTGTAAGTAAGTTTATAACTAGTCGCTTGGCAAACCTGGGTACATTCTAAAATTACTATTACCCCCCCCAAAAGCACTTCAATCGTTCCGTAAATTGAATAACGGCGTTACTAGGGAGACAGCATTAGTTTGTGACGTCACTTGGAAGGGGAGGGGGTATGAAGGAGGTGGTAGTCCCCCCCCCTCCCCCCGGAAAGGAAAGCACTTGAAGTATAACGAGGTAGGAGGACCAGTTGTTCGCCCGAGCTGATATTTTAAAAGAAAGATTTTTCTATAGTTAACGGGAGCGGGAATTTTGTAGTCACATTAAGTATCGGCTTTTTCAGAGCTTGTTGTTTGTTTACAACCCATCGGGGGCATTAGGTGTGTATATATTGTGGATACTTTTCAAAGTAGCTTAAACAAAAGGGTAGCAAATAGCGATTGAAAGCAAGATTAAAAATAAAAGTTTCGACGGTAGGGCTAAGTTTTCAATGTATATATTTTAAAAAGACTGGATATTTAAAGAGGGCTGTATGGGAATGCCAGTGTAGGTTTTTTGACCTTTTTATAACAAAATAATTTGTTGGCATTACTTAGTAAAAAATCTATTTTCCTCGGCTCTATGCACTTAATAGCCAACTTATATTTGCTAAAAACGCGTATATTTGCATTTAATATCATATTATTTAAATTTAAAAATGACAGTGGACACAGGAATCAAACCTGGGATCTTTGTCTTAGTGCATCATTTCTCTTACCACGAAGGTATCCAGGAGACGTCCTGTGTTCAGGGTTATAAATCACCCATATTTTAAGGCATATGTAGCTCACAATTTACACACATCCATCATATACCCTGCCTTAACATATGAATGAAGAAGTGCCCTGAGTGAGGGGTGAATCCTGGATAACTCACAGTTTATAGCATGGGCATACAAAGATTTCCGTGTCTAGATGTCATTTTTCAATTTAAAATAAATTTATGTGTCTAGTTTAAGTTTGATAAACGTCAACAGTTCTTGTATGTACATTACCGCATCATACTACCCGTTCAGGTTATACGATTATGTACTAATTACACTAGTGGTTTTTGTGAGTAGGAATGTTATATTTAGAGGATGTGTACTCGAATTTAAGAGTACAGTATTTTTTTCTATACCACCCTCAGTAAATCCAATTGAGATTCTAAATTCAATCTCTCTTTCATAGGTAGTTTAGCTTACTGTGAGAGCAGCATGGGGCCATAGAAGTGGGTTTGTATACATGTCATGAGCATCGCGGTATTAGATGAGAAACCTTTAGAATCAAAAGAAAAGTTCCTTGTTATATACTATGATTTCCATAACCGATATTCGAGAACTGTTTGAACTATCATGTGTAGTAAATAAAACTAGACTTATCTACTTAAGCATTATTTTATTCCAACATTTTTTTTTTTACAATAACCACAATAATACTGACTTAAAATCGCAATTCTTTTACATCCCACCTTAAAGGTACCACCTACTAATAAGGGCACATCTTTGAATTAATATATTTCTCGTTAGATTGACAGTTCTAAAGCTTAAAATAAATACTAAAACAATCCTATATCATTTACTACCCGCCTCGGTGGTATAGTTGGCTAACGCGCTTGTCGTGTTAAAGCTCGACTGCTGAGGACGGGGAGATCGAGGTTCGAATAAACGTATAACCCGAATGGGTAGTAAGACGCCGTGCTAAATAAAAATATAACAAAAATTTATCATTTACATATTGAAAATTACCTTATTATACTAAGGATATACCTCTTCTCTCACTAGCTATACCCAGAAATTTAATTTTGGAGGAAAAATAAGATATTGCAACATGCTACGCTTAGTTTTTAAAATGGTGAAATTTAAAAAGGTTTTAAGTGCTATAGTACTTTTCAACTCCAATTTAGTTTGAATCATATTTGAAAATAAATAAACATTCTGTAAGAAATTAATGATCTTTTAACGTCTGAAATGAAGATCAGCCCTCCTGAAGCTGACATCCTTAGGTTTAAATGGAATAAGTTAAATAAAGTTTACCTCCAATAAATGTTTGGTAAAGTAATATACTACTATCGTAAGCAAACCAAACCAGTTCAATTTTAACTAAATATGAAAATATTTATTTATTCAAGACCCACTTTGATGGTTAAATGGCCTAAGGCGTCGTTCTCCCAATATGCTGGACTGCCGATGATACCAAGGTCAAGGTTCTTATTATCGTCACATAACTGTTGGGCCGCGGACCCCTTGTTATATAAATTCATAGCTTAGTTGAGCCACGATCACTGACCAGGAGAATTATAGCTGTTGATAGACTGCGGGTAGATATACATTCAGCCTCTACAATGTTTTAGCTCTTTATTAGGTTAGGTTGGTTTAGGTTAGGTTAGTTTAGGTTAGTTTGGTTTAGGTTAGGTTAGTTTAGGTTGGGTTAGGTTAAATTAGTTTAGGTGAGCTTAGATGATTTTAGTGTAGGTTAGGTTAGTTTAGGTTAGATTAGATTATGTTCGTTTAGGTTAGGTTAGTGTAGGTTAGTTTAGTTTAGGTTAGTTTAGGTTAGGTTAATTTAGGTTAGTTTAGGTTAGGTTAATTTAGGTTAGCATAGGTTAGGTTAGGTTAGTTTAGGTTAGGTTAGTTTAGGTTAGGTTAATTTAGGTTAGCTTAGATTATATTAGTTTAGTTTAGGTTAGGTTAGGTTTGATTAGTTTATCATGTTGTTGTTTCTTATTACTCATCACTTGTTGTTTTTTGCTAAGATTGAGAAAACACAATCATCTCAAAAGGAGCCCCGCAAAAGCCATAGCCAATTAATACATCAGTAGGTATTGTTTACAATCCCCAAGAAGGAACTCGTGGTCCAACTGTAATACCCCCCTTTCCTGGTAGGGTGTATTAAGGAGGCTATTTTATGAAAGGTTTTCCACTATCATTTCAAGTAAATGCAGGTAAATCTAATCTAAATTCAATCAACTTCATCCCTAACACATTATAGTAGTTAATAGAAAATATGTGTACAAGCCAAACGGCTAGAGAGCTGTGGTTGTTTAAAAATTAATATAATAGCCAAAGACGATATTTTATATACTTGATACGTTCACCTGGTAGGAAGCTCTAAATCTCTAAGCTTTCAAACAAATCACCTCAGATTATCAGATACTTTCTGAATAAACTAGAATATAAATACCCTCACAATATTATATTTTCTTTTCTACTAAGATGATATTGTATAGCTGATATTTATAATAATTAATTAAAACGCAAATCATCTACGTTAATCGATAATTGACGGCTTAAGATGTTATAAAAAATTATTAAGATCTCTAAATGAAATAGTCTTGAGGTTTAGATTTTCACAGAAATCACAAAACGCTGGAACCTAAGAATTGTGTTTGAACAAAAACCCTTGTAATTATTTTATAGAGAGCAAAAACGTTTACTTTTTCGATATTCCGCCTGGGTACGGCAACTTATGATTTATTAATTCCAAGTGGATGGTAGAGTTTAGAATTTTACTTTTAAATACAACTGACAAAGTTGTCCCTGACCTAATAAGCCTAGATTACACGCCTAATAGAGGAAATTTAAGAAAGTATACTTATTTTTAGTTAAACCGCCTCCTTATTTGTTCCATCACAATACGAAGTTAGATCACCGTTAATGGACAGATAAAAGTTCAAACCCTGGCCTGTGGGTAATTTTCTATATTGGATTTAATATAGTTTTTTCATCATCTCTTCTACTGATGCAAGATCACTTTTCTCTCAAACTATCTTCCACATACTTACGACTTAGCTAATGCCACAAATAATCGTGCCCTGTAAAATATTATATAGTTTTGTTTTTAATAAAGCTCTGTTTAAATATCCTGACTAAATAACTAAATTAATAGTCCTATTTTATTTTTTCAATTATAAATACATACCATAATAATCGTATATCTAATGCAATTAGTCGTGGTTTGGTGTTCTACTTTGTTCTCTTGAATTCCTGATAGTGTCGGTGAAAAAGGAAAATATCGGAAATGTTGTTTTATTGGGTTATTGATATTGTTAATAGCCATTAATCGGAACTTGAATTCCTAACACAGCAAGGAATTAGTGTACTTATTTACAGTTTAAAGACAAAAAAGGCATAAAAGTTTGGATACATACATAAATACACACACACACACACACACACACACACACATAAACACAAACATACATACATACACACATACATACATACATACATACATACATACATACATACATACATATCATACATACATACATACATAAATACATACATACACACATACATACATACATACATACATACATACATACATACATACATACATACATACACACATACATACGCCTTTCCCTTACGAGGTAGGCAAGAAACTGTCAAAACTCAAAAAACAACCCCGTACTTAATCCAATTTAACTAACTTTCTCCACACTTCCCTAGCTTTGTATGCTCCCTTATCTTCAACAACATCCATACATCGAGTCATACGTGCTATTTATTATTAAAATTCTTGATGTTTCTCTTTTTCACCCATTCGTCTACAACATTTAGCCACGTTTTACACGGCCTAGCTCTTTATTTTCATTCACACACACTCTACGTTAATATATTTACTTCGTCACTCGATCTACACTCGGACTTTGGGGATATTACATATTAGTAATATATAATTAAATATTATTCTACACCAGTGTCATGAGGTGGTGTGTTGCCAGTGTAAGCAAATCTTGTTAAAACTATACATTTGAAATGTCTTCATTAAATTTGTCCTCATCCACCGTTTTGGTGGTCGAATGCTTTTTAGCTAAGGTATCATTATCGCAATAGTCATAACCACTTATGGTAAACAGATCGGGCCTTGAATCCCGGTTTGGTGCACTTAGGGCAGTTTTTTCTTGTGAGTTATTTATCTCTCAATCCAAGTGAGTGCGGGTACACTCTCTCTGAATTCAACCCTGCTCATATTTAACTAGACTAATTTTAAAACCTAGCATTTCATTTTAGCGTAGTAGTGTAATTTATTAAATTAAGTTGAAATATATCATCGGATTCTTTACTATAGTTGGATACTATTGTAACGTGTTATATGTCCCGTTAACACTTAAACTCAAAATACCATATATATGATTAACACGATAAATACAAGAACTAATAAATTCTAATGTATGGCAGATATTAACTCATGGTGAAATCATGTTGCTGAAAACGCCCAAACTTGAAGAAAGTGCCCCAGCTGACTGTTCCTTGAGATTCAACAAAAGGACATCTTACTCACTGACCCCACTTCAATGAATTTACAAAATTACTTCTCTGTGTTGTGCTCAGCACCGTATACTAGCGCTATGTGTTTTTCTGCTCAATTATGCAAACTCACCCGTACCCCCTTTCCTGGTGGACGCCCTTCCCGATTACGTCAGTTCCTATTGTATAAAACAGCCATCCCTCACTTCACATTTTGTATTCAATTGTAACGATTCGTCGGAGGAACAGCCTGGTCGTGAAGCAAGGATCAGCTAACTAAGCAACTGTTGATCACGATTTGTGAGGCATCGGTCTCTCCTCCTCGCCACAGATGTAGCTACGTCTGTCACTAAGAGTATTTTAATTAGTAATCTTTGATAGATGTCTTACTCTTTGTTTCTATGTCCATACGAAAGTTTTGTATGTCAGAGTTTCTGACTTGTTTTTATTTGCTCATAAGACATAGTTTTTTATGTCAGAGTTTCTGTCTTGATTGTCTAGGCACATACGGCATAGGTTAGAATGTTAGAAATATTACTCTATTTTTCTATGTCCATAATACATAGTCACAAATACCTGGGCAATGGTCAGATGCCATATACTGTATAACCATGCTCCGGCTAACTTAATGATAAGGAACATATTATTGTGGAAATCAGGCTATCTATAGTTTTTTCCATGACCTAGCTGTGTCTTTGACTGATGTCAGTCTCTAATATTTCTAATGGTGTATCTTTAAACGGTACTCAACCTGTAGGTGTGCTGCTAACCCTAAATAGTGGCCCGTGGAGTATAGTTTATTTTGTCCGGCACCTTTTAGGTACCGTTTGTATTAGTTAATGTTTAACTGTTTGCACTAGATATAGTGTGTCCAGACATGGGTAGAATGTTAAATATACTCTTGAATGGCCAGACAGAACTAATGAGGATTAGACCACCCATAATATCTTAATAGCCTAGATTCTTAGTAGCTCGCCATTGACTATTTGTATACTTATAGTTCGTGTTCTAGGGGTGTATACTATGTTATTATTATTATTATTAGCACCGCGTCTTACTACCCGTTCGGGTTATACGCACTTACGCTAATGTGTAATGGTAGGGTGATTGTGAGATGAAATGGAGGACCTACAGTTTAACGTGGAATCCGAACCACGGTGGAGGCCTGGAATTCCCCACATTCACAAGATGTCTTGTCAGAGGTGAAGGAAGGGTTTAGTAATCAGATAAATCTTTGCCGGGACCGAGGATCGAACCCCGGCCACCAGCATAGAAGTCTGACACCTTACCCCTAGACCGCCAGGTCACCTACTGTATACTATGTATATCGTAATTCACTATGGGGTTAACTCATTCTACAGTAGTTCCATGGATTCTTTTGTGCCAACTGACCTCTCACAGCTGACAGCTAAAAGCTTTGAAAAGTCACCAGACAAAATTATCTATCCCTACGCCTAACCATATGATCTGCGAAAAATATGTTTAGCAGCTGTCACTTCCGACAGGCCAAATTTAGGTATATACCTAAATGTTGACTGTCAAAAGTCAGCTGTGAACTGTCATTCAGCACCAAAGAAGCCATGGGACTACTGTAGCTCATTTAACTACCAACGCTGTAGTTGTTTAAATTAGAATTTTCTAGAATTTGGTATCGTTAACTATTGCTCAACTGTTATTCATGTATATACCTTTCAATCTTAAGTATAGTAGCTGCTAGGCTGGATAGTTGTTATTTATTGTTCTTTAACCTTGAGTTAATATTTGCTTCCTATTTAAATTGCCATTGAGTTGAGGCAGACACACCTTCGTAGGGAATGTGTGATAGTACCACTTTAAAGAATTACTCTCATTCGTAATATAGACTCTACCTTACTAGTCGTGATTGCAAGTATAGTTTAGGTGTTTAACTTTAAATAATCCCCATTGGATGACTATGTCAAAAGTTACTGATTTAAATTCTCTTAGTAAACAAAGGACTGTTTTGTGTAAGATCTAGTTGAACCATATGTAATTCTATCAAATTGTTTAAATTTAAATAAACTGATCTATTAAAATTATATATTTTTCTTGCGCTTGGTCCTTCCCATACTTGATTAAATATATTTGTAAATGTATTCGACACTTCTTTTATTAAATAGGAGAAGAGGCGATGCATTATTGAGCGCATAAAATTTATTTTTAAGTATTAAATTTTTCTTACTTTCTTTTAAGTCGAATAATTTATTTTCTTTTTATTTCTATATTATTTATCGACAAAATTATTCTAAGTACTTAGCTGTTTGCTCATCGTGTACAGAGTTACTGTATATAGATAAGGTACAACTTTCATAAGAGGAGCCCATTATAAAATAAACATTTATTTTGTGGCAAAAAATGGAGAGTATTAAGAATATAAATTAGTAGTGTTTTCTATTCATAAATATCTATAAAAATTACAAAACAGATATCACATGACCTGACGTATGGTTACATGAGTTTATATTCAGTAACTATCCTATCGTTCAGATAATTTTATACAGTTGTACTACTGTTCTAATCTTGGGTTCAATTTATCTTTATTTAAGCCCATTAGATTATGTCTCTAAAATAGCTTGCTGGAAGCGTCCCCTTTAAGTAAACAACCTTATAAACCAAATTTACAGGAGTTAATAAAACCGTAACGGGTCGGTTGCTAAAAGCACATCCCAATAAGCTCCATTTTTTCGGCGACTCCAGGAGAGCTTTGTACTCGGTTTGCTTCTTACCAGGATTATGTGATCTAGGTATTCGGTGAGTGATAAAAGTCCCTTAACTCCACCGACCGTGTGTTTTATACTTTGGCAAAGAGAGGTGGATATAATTTCGGTTAATTGGATATGTAAAAACATGCAGTTAGAGTATACCTTGAATAGTAAACGGAGGGGAAGGTAAGAGGGTAGTATGAACATCCCTTCACCCCCGCCTCCTAACCACCCCCTCACCCCTCTTTCACTAAGGGAAATCTCAACGTAGCTCTAGGGAACGAGATGCGAGGTATTTTAATTGCTTTAATGTTGGTAGTGCTTTATAGAGGAAGGATGAGTTTACATAGTGGTAAGGGGAGGTAGACAGAGAGGAGGTTATGGAGGTTGGGTGTTAACTTCCATAAAGAGATCAACCACGTTATGTTTATCAAAGTAGAAACGAACAGAATATTTTCTAGTTCTCATTTTGTTAGTAAAGTTAGTCTATTTTAAAAAAAAATTGTAATTACTTGTGGTTGACTAACTGAAGTTTCTCTTAACCATGATCCTTATTTGATACCCAGTGGCATCTAAAAGTGTAGTATGCATTTTTAACTATTTTATATGACAGTTACTTATATTGTTGCAGAGGGTTGAGGGTTTACAAAAACAAATGGCATATTTTAAGGGTGTGTATAAGCTTTGTGCAAACACTACTTTGTAACTATTTAAACCAGTGTGCCGCTGCGACGAATAGGTGAACCATGCGGCCACAGCTCACTAGCGCCACACGTTGCCGTTCAGATATATTATTATTAATATTATTATTAGCACCGCGTCTTACTACCCGTTCGGGTTATACGCACTTACGCTAATGTGTAATGGTAGGGTGATTGTGAGATGAAATGGAGGACCTACAGTTTAACGTGGAATCCGAACCACGGTGGAGGCCTGGCATTCCCCACATTCACAAGATGTCTTGTCAGAGGTGAAGGAAGGGTTTGGTAATCAGATAAATCTGTGCTGGAACCGAGGATTGAACCCCAGACGCCAACATAGAAGTCTGACACCTTACCCCTAGACCACCAGGTCACCCGTTCAGATATAACACGAATGAAGCGTGGACTAGTGATAGCCTTGAGTCATCCGAATTTCTTGTATACTACTACTACTACTACTACTACTACTACTACTTATAATAATATATTCATGAAAACGTTTACATTTTACCTGCACCACTGTCCTTCTAAGTACATCGTCTACTGTAGTGCGGATACAAGTTGCGGAAGTCCATAATCCCACGTTATTTTGTAAAAATATTCGTTGTTAAAACCAAAATATATTTTAAAAAAAATCAATATATATTCCCATATATTTAAAAAACCTAAGGGCCCGTTTAATATACACAAAATTGCCCAGTTGATTCTGGTCTAAGTAGGGGTTCGGTCTTTAGTATAGTTCCATACTCTAACGTAATAAGTATGACCATAAAACTGTCCCTAAATATCTACCAGCAACAGATAACAAATCTACGGTGGCATACGCGTTTGATATAGTCTAGGTGACCTGGCGGTCTATGGGTAAGGTGTCAGACTTCTGTGCTGGCGGCTGGGGTTCAATCCCAGGTCACGGCACAGATTTATCTGATTACCAAACCCTTCCTTCACCTCTGACAATACATCTTGTGAATGTGGGGAATACCAGGCCTCCCACCGTGGTTCGGATTCCACGTTAAACTGTAGGTCCTCCATTTCATCTCACAATCACCCTACCATTACACATTAATGTAAGTGCGTATAACCCGAACGTGTAGTAAGACGCGGTGCTAATATTAATGATATAGTCTACCTTCGAGTACAATCTTAAGTCAAAATCTGAACTATATTAGGAAATTTTTTTTAGTGACGTGGCTACAGATGTATCATATAATGAATAATGTATCCAAACCAACTATACTCCATCCTTTACTTGCCCTTCATCACCCAGCTGTGGTTTTATTTCCCGTTCCTGATCATTGAATATCCGCCGAGACCCTCCGCAAATTAGCAATTTATATTTGTATCGAGTAGAGTGTCAAGATCTTGATCACACACAACGAAGAGATTCCATTCCCTTCTTTCCTCTTCAAGTAATGCAAACGCTACTTCTAGCCTACTACCCCGCCTCCCCTCCCCCCCTACTCTACTGTCTATCTCTCACCCCGCTAATCCCTCCCAACCAACTTAACTCCAACTTAATTGTTATCTAAGTTTGGGGTACCCAAGTTTTAGGAAATGAGGAAGAGAAACTCCCATTAAACGTTTCAGACAATTAGTGTTTTAAAGTAATGGATACTGTATTCGCCTCTGACACATTAACACCCTTCCTCTTCGTACCGAATTGTTGTCTGTGACGTCATAGGAGCGGCCTTGTTTCCGTGTCCGTTCCAAGATGGCGGATCGCGGAATTAGGGCAAGTTCTCACGATTTGAATTTAGTTGTTTAATTTTGGCCATGTGGTCTAACGCACTTCTTTCTCAGTATACTCTACAGTTTTTGACGCTGAGATCGAGGTTCGAATCTTGATTGGGTGTACTTAGGTTGTTTTTCCTAAAAGGATTTGCACTTTCCCTTTATGCAAATGCGAATAAAATTCCTCTAAATATAGCCTTCTTAATCCCTAAGACCATTCATATAGCTAGTACATAAGCATATACACCGAACGGGTAGTAAAACGCGATGATAAAAAATTTGAAATTTACAAAATTTTCTTTGCATGTTTAAATGTATATAATCGAAATGGCTGTTATAGTTGTATGAAAATAAAATTGCAACTATCGCAATTGTTAGTGCGAGTATAGTAGCTATGTTATTTTCTTCGGTGGCCGTATGGTCTAAGGTGTCACTATAGCAATATACCTAACTGCCGATGACAAAATATCGGAGTTAGAATCCGTGTCAAATGTACTTGGGTGTATTTTTCTAATTTTTTTTCCCACCCTTTCACCAAGCAAGTTTGGATACACTTTGTCTATATTCAACTTTCCTAATCCCTAAATTACTATTCGTAATCCGTACATATGCGTCTAACCTGAACAGGTAGCGAGAAGCGGTGCTTAAAACTTTTTGTTTTATTTATTGAACGAAGAAATGAGAAAAAATTTATTATACTTTTTCCAAACATACGTTTATTATGGTTTTTATTAAATTCTATTGTAATTTATAAACACGTTATGTTTCTTATGATTCTTATTTTATTTTTATATCAGTTGTGGTAAGATAATCTATTTTCATTTATTTCACACAAAAACGCCTGAGACATTTTCTCGCGCACTTTTTTTTGAAGCATTCTTATTTTTATATGTATTTAGTTAGTAGTTTGACATTAAATCATGGTTTTGATATAATTCAAGAAAATGTAGCGTAATACTTTATGACCACTTCAGAGTCATTTTCTTATTTATTTGAGCATGACATCGATATCAAAATATTCAAGTCAACTGACAATCTTTTCTAAGTAAACCTTGGTGCTCTTGGTGTAAAGAGCGCTTGCCTCAGGGTCCTTTCGCTCTCACTCATAGAAATACTCGTGTGCGGATAAAATTGGTTTGTTCAGTAAGCTTACTATAAATATATCTAATAAATAAAATACTAAATTATCAGTACAAAAATAAATTGGTAATTTTTTTTCAATTTTGTTTACAGATATTTATAGTTTATAAATAGAATTAATTTAAAATTGAGCTGTACCTTGTGTGAATTGTAGTTGAGAAAGATAAATTTAAGAATACAGAGAGATTAAAACAGGCTAATGGCAATGTTTACAACATGCATGGCTGAAAGATACTTAAGGTCTGATGAGATATTTTTTTCGTAACTTTCCAGGAAGATATTTTAAAAAAACAACTAAAATATTAAATTTGCATCAAACACTATGCAAGGTTAGCTATAATACAAATATTGTATTTTTTTTATAGTGATAAAGCTCTGAGATAGAATAAAAGGTCACCCCTTCTAATATTTATGTTTAGCAAATTGCAATAGATATATTCCTAATGCGTTTTAACTTTTGTTCTTAGATTTGTTCTCTTACTAACGCCGTGAGATAGAATAGGAGGGCAGTTCCTCTGACATATCTGCTAAGCACATTACATAGAGCTCAAGGGGCTACTAGAGTAAATGTACTGTATGGATTATTATGTGGTCCCATTATTAACGCCGTGAGATATAATAGGAAGGCAGTTCCTCTGACACACCTGATGAGCATATTGCATAGAGTTCAAGGGGCTACTAGAATAAATGTACTGAAAGGATTATTATGTTGTCCCATTATTAACGCCGTGAGATATAATAGGAAGGCAGTTCCTCTGACACACCTGATGAGCATATTGCATAGAATTCAAGGGGTTTCTGGAATATATGTACTGAAAGGATTATTATGTTGTCCCATTATTAACGCCGTGAGATAGAATAAGAAGGCAGTTCCTCTGACACATCTGATGAGCATATCGCATAGAATTCAAGGGGTTTCTGGAATATATGTACTGAATGGATTATTACGTGGTCCCATTATTAACGCCGTGAGGTACATTAGAAGGGCAGTTCCTCTGATATATCTAATGAGCACGTTGCATAGAGCTCAAGGCGCTACTAGAATAAATGTACTGAATGGATTATTATGTAGTCCCATTATTAACGCCGTGAGGTAGAATAGGAAGGCAGTAATTCATACATATGTGTTGAGCATATTGCATATAGCTTAAGGAGCTACCAGAATATTTACTGAACGTGCGTCTAATATGACCCAATGATTAACGTCGTAATATAAAATGTACGGTAAAATTCTTTAGTGTAACAAATTGAATAATCATATTCCCCATATTTATATATGTATCTGTCATCCATATTTAATTTTGGTCTCGCCCACTGTAATCCTTTAGGTCATGCAGTCATCTACTGTATCCAACGGATCATATATCCCGAGTTATTTAAAGTCTTCTTCCACAAGGTCCATTCATCTCTTTATAGGTCTGTCTCCTCGATGCTCTCTTTCTATCCTCCCCCGAAAATTTCCATGGCTCTTCTATTAGTATTCACTCTGAGTATTTTCCAAAGCCATTGTATTCACTTTCCCTTCACATCACCAATTATCGTTGAGTCTTGGAGTAATTCTCTTAATTCTTTGTTTATTCTGAGTATCCAATTAGAATTTTCCCTCACTGGACCATATAATTTTCTTAATATTTTGTGTTAAAATATAATCAACTGGTGATCTACCACTGGTACCAAGGCCCAAGTTTCAGATATATACAATGGCTGTAATATCTAATTGATTACTAATCATGCGTACTGTGTGTCATTTAAATAACTTTTGGAAATATAAGAATACATTTCTTACAGCCATTTTGTTTTTAGAACTGTTTTAGAAGCCAATATGACATCATTTTCTTACTATTTAATTCTTATTACGAGTGAAATAAAATTGAGAATTAATATATTCCAGATTTCAATCATTACTAAAAAGAGTAGGCCTATATTAATTACCAAGTCCCTGACTTTGATGAACTAATAGTGGTGTCTTGTACAACCAGTCGAGCAAAGAGGATACAAAGTTCATGGCCTACATTATCTTCTCATTCAGACAACTGTGATACAAAGCATATGGCCTAAAATATCTTTTAATTCTGACAACTGTGATACAAAGTTCATGGCCTACATTATCTTCTCATTCAGACAACTGTGATACAAAGTTCATGGCCTACATTATCTTCTCATTCAGACAACTCTGATACAAAGTTCATGGTCTGCATTGTCTTCTCACTCAGACAACTCTGAAATGAAAAAATATTTTTGAGTATTCATGCATTTATAAAATATCTTAGCACTACGATGATATTAAATTTAAAAATATATAAATATGAATCAAAGTTTGAGCTACAATACTTATTAAACAGACTTGGTATTGGCAAAATGGGGGGGTTTAAAAATTCGCAAAATTAAATAATAATTTACTTTTAATAAGATTCAGACCTGTCCGGTGGTGATAGGAACCACCTCAAACCCCCATTAAGGTCTTAACTTTATATTTAAAACAAATAAGCGGTAAATGGGGAAGGAGGATCCTTTAAAGACTCCTAAGACTAATATAAAAAACACATTTTGGTGATATAGACTTTCCTGGAGAAACAAATGACGTAGGGAGGGACATATCATATTGCAACGTTGGGCCCGAGAAATGGACGATATTGAAAACTATACAACTAATATACAACACCACTTTCCAATGTTGTTTAAAATTGAAATTTGGTAAACATGCAAATATACAGTTTGGTGTAATCAAATGAATCTTAAAATTTCGAAATGGGAATGTGTAAACTTAAAAAGGGGTAGATTAAGTGGGGTAATAGCTTCAAATATTTCCAAAATTATTTAAAAAAATTTTTTTGGGAAGAAAGAGAATTAAAATTTGCTGTGTGTGTAAAAGGACCACCCCATGAAACAACGAATGCTGGAAAATTTTTAATTTAAAAATAGGGAGCGGGAAATGGCCAATAGATAAAAAAAAACCTCTCGATATGGTCGTAAATTTAAATTTAGTAAGGGCAGATGAAAAAATCTAAAAAAAAACTAATAAAAACAACTAGATATAATTTTAAAAGGCGTCCACTAGCATTGCTATAACAAAACTGTTGAGGATTAATTTAGCGCATATATAGCGGCGATATAACAGTTAAAATTAACAAATTCTAAAGACATTGCTCGGTGAACCTTGATTGCTCTTTAAAAAACCACGATACCTATTAATCATTATGTTTCTGTAACAGGTTACAATATTTATTAATGTTCTTTGGTGAAAGGGTGACCTAGTGGATTAGGGGTAAGGTATCGGACTTCCGTGATGAGGGTCCGGGGTTCAATCATCGGTCCTGGCACAAATTTATCTGATTGTCAAACATTTGCTTCACCTCTGACAAGACGTGTATTAATCACAACTTGTGAAAGTGGGGAATACCAGGCCTCTACCAGGGTTCGGATTCCACGTTAAACTGTAGGTCCTCCATTTCATCTCACAATCACCCTACCATTACACATTAGCGTAAGTTCGTACAACCCGAACGGGTAGTAAGACGCGGTGCTAATAATAATAATTATAATAACCTTTGGTGATTATTGATGTTATTTTTTCCAAAATATTTATTCAACAATATATATGTTATTTTATCTTATTTGATGATAATGCTTAGGAAAATATCGCACAGTTTTGAATTACCTCTTTTTGTGCACTCAGGCCTGGTAATATTTAGTTTCATACATATATTTTCATTTTTTAATTTCCATCATTGGTTTGTAATAGGATTATACAATAAGAAACTATCAAAAAGATGGCAGCTCCATGTTTAACTTTCTAGTATGATGTAGTTTTGGTGCTGATCAAACGCGCGAAGAACGGGTAAACTGCTAGTTTATAATCAGTATGGTTACCAGACGTCGCAGTGATGACCATATAAAATTTAGCCCATTGTTTTGGGTGGGATTGAGCAACAAATAAGCAAAGGAAGAGCACTTAATTTTTCTATATCATTTGGATACGAATTAATAAATCACCCGAGGTGAACCCCTTATAGTTTCGCTAAATATTTATAAAAAGTCAAAGAGTTTCACGGTCCTCCGTTTGGCATTCTTCCACGCCAACAATCACGTAGTTTAATGCGTCAGAATCACAATATGTGTATTAAAACCAAATTTCCGCTTTCTATGTTTCTTTGTTCTGTAGCTACCTCAATAGGTAGTCACATTGTCTAATATGTCAGACTCACTTTGGATGTGAACATACAAAAGATTTACCTAGTTATAAAGTTACCGTTTAAAATGTATTGACACGCTTCTGTGACTGCGTGGTCTAACGCGTTACTCACTTTTTAGACTGACCTGGAAGATAGGTTTATCATGGTTCATACCCGGCTGGGTGCATTGAGGGTGCCTTATCATAAAGGGTTTTCCATTCTCACTCCACGCAAAGACGGGTAGACTTCCTCTAAATTCAACCTTCCAAATTCCTAGCTCATTAGCGTAATTAGTACATAGGCGCATGACCCAAATGGGTAGTAAAACGCGGTGCTAAAAAAAATGGGTAATGGAGTTTGGTGATGCACTTCCCAGTAGTCACGCGGTCTAAAGCTATATTTGATTTAAAAAATTACGACTGAGGTCCGCAATATGAGGTTTGACTATAAAAATGTGGAAGGTAAATTTAGAGAAAAGCATCCACATTTGCTTAGCTAGAAAGAGTAGGAAACCATTTAGTAAAAACCACCCTCAGTACACCCGTTTCAAACACTGAGCTCCCCATAATCAGCAGTCCAATCTATTGCGAGTGTGATGCCTTAAACCATGAAGCCACTGTAGATGGTTTAAGGTTACATTGTTTTAACAAATATGTAAATGGGATTTTATTTAATAATCTCCCTGACTACTCTGTATTTTAATCTACCTTTTAGTGGGAGAATTAATTTATTTGTATGAATATTTTTGCCTATGTAAATATAAACATTAAATCAAGATTTTAAACGTTATCAATGTGAAAGTTTTATTTGATAAAGAAACACAATTTGTCTACTAAGTTCAATATCCTACAAAACAACCAACACAAAATATCGTTTATCTGTTATTAAAATGTATTCTTTAAATTACTCTTTGTATTTAGTTAACTTAGCGATCAAGACAGAAAAAAATAACTTTCTAGAACCAATTGTGTATTAAGTGTATCTGGTCGTGGAATTACCTCGACAAACAATTTGTATTATTGTGTTCTTGATGGCTGTAAATTGTATATAATTTATACTAACCCAACCAGATTTTAATTAATGTATTTATATATTATATTATATTACGAAATAGTTATTGATATGATGACTTATTATCATGTCAAACTCTTAACCCTCTTATAACTGAACTTGTCGACAAGTCGTATCGATGACTTGAGCCTCATATACTGGAGCTTGTCAATGAGTTGGTCCCAGTCGTGTCGATTACTAGAGCCTCATATACTGGAGCTTGTCGATGAGTTGGTCCAAGTCGTGTCGCTTGAGCCTCAAATACCGGAGATTGTCGATGAGTTGGTCCCAGTCATGTCGATGACTTGAGCCTCATATACTGGAGATTGTCGATGAGTTGGTCCCAGTCGTGTCGATTGAGCCTCATATACTGGAGCTTGTCGATGAGTTGGTCCCAGTCATGTCGATGACTTGAGCCTTATATACTGGAGTTTGTCGATGAGTTGGTCAAGGTCGTGTCGACCAGTTGGTCCATCTATTTGGGTTGAGTGTCAATGATATGATCCTTCTCGTTTCAACCACTTGCACCACACTGCTTCTACGTGTCGACGACTTTTCTGTCGATGACTTTCACCTTTCATATCAACCACATTTTTTTTCGATGAGTTGACACTACACCCCTATTTTGGTTTCTGGGGGCCATGAAATGTCAACATTTATCAAAATCTCGAATTTTTTTTTTTTTTTACGATCACAATAATTTTATCTCCGAGGGGTTGAGAGAAGGTAGAATACATAATACTGGAGTAGTAAATAACTTTGATTGAATTGATATAGAAGCTATACACTTCAATTTAGAAGCTTGTGCTTTGTATACCCTTGTTGTTTCATATTTATGTATTTTTCCTTTGGACTAGCTCTCTTCTTTCTTATTTCTCCCCGCGTGTTTTCAAGCACGTCAACACAAACGCAAACAGCAGCTGTAACCTACGTCACGTGAGATTGTTACTTCCAGACCGTGTGGGTCCATTTAAAGTTTCCTTCTATTTTTATGTATCTCTGTCCTTCACACACTCTCCACTCTCAACTGATATTTTATAGGCAAATCGTAAACATAATTCAATCTAAAAATAACTCTAGAGGTTAAAAAAAAATGAAAAAAATTGCGGATGAACATACTTTTGTTGTACAAGTTTAATATATTTATAGTAAATGGTTTCCTACATTTGATTTAGTACTTTGGTTTTCTATTTCTTTATTTATAAAATTATTGTTGTTGCGTTTCTTCAATAAACCTTTCTAATGCCAGTTAGATTAAGCTGTCACATACGATCTATGTTTAAATGTATAAACTAAACATTAAACTAATGTTTCTCAAATTGTGGTCCGCAGGATCCCATGGAGTTTAGTATAAATAATTAATTAAAAATATGTTGATCACATATAGAATACAAACATTTTAAATGTAAAAGATTAAATAGGAAATATAAATTTTACTCTATTTCTTTCCTCGGTAGGCACAAGTATAATAGAAAATGAAGTATCTACTAATCTTACGTCAACAAATTTGAAAACCGCTACGGGTGGCCGTGCGGTCTAACGCGCTACTCTCACAGTAGACTAGACTGCCAATGATGGGGAAAACAAGGTTTGAGTCTTGTTCGAGTGTACTGAGGGTGTTTTTTCCAAAATATATTTCCACTCTCCATCCGCGCAAATGTGGATACACTTAATCTAAATATAACCTTCCTAATCCTTAAAACCATAAGAATAATAATTAGTGCAACCTAAATGGGTAGTAATAGGCAGTGGTAAAAAAAAAATCTGAAGAATTTTTTGTTAAAAATAATCAAACAAACAACTATTACATACTGTCAAGTTATTATATATTTATTTTCGACATTTAATTTAATAAAACAAGACGTAAGCTGCAGTTTTGTAAAAAAAAACCAGTAACTTAATTTTGTTTCATGTATTTATTTTATATTCCTAAATTATAATTGCGTTTAAATTAGGTTATTCTATTATAATATTGAACTCCCCCTTAGACCCTCCCCCCTCTTTACCCACCTGTATTTCCAGCACCCCAGTGGTTCCTAGGGAGCATAGCTCTCATTTGTGTATCCCCCATCACCAAAACTTTGAGAAACACAGCATTAGCTGATTCCTCCATACTCTACCCGCACAGGTGTGAAGGCAAATTAAGTATCATGATCATATATTCTGGTTGACCGGTGAAGGACGAGTCGGGGTTAAAATCATGGCTGGCCGCTATGAAAGATTTTTCCTAGATGGATTATCAGTTTCTCTTAGCGCTAGTGAGGTTTCATTTTATCTAAAACTACCTCATCCAAAACCAGTAGTTGTAGTGAATAATATAATACACTCCATACTTTATTGTTAGTCCATACGACTAAGTGGCTGGATCTACCAGGAGACCCTGGTTTGATTCAATGGGGTGCTTTTGAATATATTATCTATTTGTATACTCGCTTCCTCTTTCAAAATAGTATTTATCTAAGTTATAGGGATTGTAGGTGTATCGTGGACGTACTAACTTAATTAAGTTAGTACCACGTCTTACTCACTTACACGCTTATGTACTAATTAGACTCATGTTTCTAGGGATTAGGAAGACTATATTTAGAGGAATTGTAACCGCATTTGCAAGAGTGGAAAACCATTTAAAAAAACATCAGACCACCCAACTAAGCTGGTAAAATTAAGTTAGTTTGTAAGTCGCGTACAGCCAACTGATGCATCAGGTGTTTACAAATAACACGTAAAATACCTTAATCCAATATTAAATTAACTCGAGGATTTTAATTGCTACAGTAGTCGATTGACCCAAGACGTTTCGCAACAGGCCTATAATAGAGGAATAGGGGTTCGAATACCAGTTAGGTATACCACGGATGTTTTTATCCTTAAATTGTTTTACAATCTCCTTCCACTAAAATGCGGGTAAATTTCTTCTAAATTAACCCCTCCTGATCCTAAACTCATTATCTTATAGATATGTGTATAATTCAATAATTAATTCATCATTAACACATGTTTTAAATATTTTTCATAGGCCTAATTATTGCTATAGTATATTTGTTTGCAAAACTAAGTATAACGTTGTAATTTTTTTTAAAGAAAAATTTATCTACGAGATTTGTTAAGTGTAATAAATCTACGGATTTAAAGCCTCCAAAGTACATTCAAGCCGTTTGAAACAATATCCAACGCTAGTGGATGGAAATCCCCCAACTCCGCTTATTTCAAACCAATTAGACAGACTTTAACACCCAATATTTCTCCCCTCCAAAAACTTCCCCTTCTAGTGTCCACCACGGAGAAGCCATATTCTATTTTGAAATTCAACCATTTTCAACATCGTACCCCTCAACCCCTCTCTTTTTCCTGCCCGTACATAACGGTAGCCAACCCCCCTTCCCCCTTCCAACTCCACGCCACTTTCCACTCCCATGAAATTCCCTAAAGAGAAAGTTAGTGGTTGGCCCCTGATTTACGTTATAAAGTTGGTACTCCTGCGTTGGAAGCTCCACTATTTCTGAAACACCCTTCCCCACCACCCCTCCCCCTTTTAGATGCACTATCTAAAGCCTAGGGGTCTCCAATTTTTTTTAAACATACATATGAGATTATAGTTTCAAATGAAAATAAGAACAAAAACATTTAAACAAATATGTGCTTTGTCAGGGGCGCACCCAGAATTTAGAGCTGTGGGGGATTTTTACATAATAATTTTCATAATTGCAACATGATATATTTCAATTATTGTAATATTGGAAATTTTGATTCGAATTAGGGGGATAAGAAAGATAAAGAATCAGCGATGCCCTCTAAAATGTGTGGGTTCAGGTGTTTCACTCCCTGGAGAAATTTTGATTTCAAAGGATGAAAATGGTAATATTTAAGCTAATTTGTACAAAAATAGGATCATCTGCCTACCCTCTGTCGCTGTGTATGCCACTGGTTAACAAACAGGTATATTTTACACATTCTTCCTCACACCCAGTATTCAGTGGGTGGGGGTGAGAGTATATTATAATAATATCAACAGCCCCTTACCCTCTTTCCGATACAATAGTGTTTACATATTTGCCATATTTTCTCTAAAAGAATACTTTTAATTACTGTACTCACTTCAAAACTCTATGTACAAAGATTAAATACTTTAACCATTTCTAGAAAATATTACGGTATCACAGGTCCATTTTTCATTTAAGTTTAAATTTACAATAAAATTAAAAATCAAAAGAAAAAAGAATTCCGTTAAAAAGTCCTAATAAATGCAAAAAATTATTTGTTTTATACTATATAAAATAAAATAAAATATAATTGATTAATTAACAGAACATAGTGCTAATTCTATTTATGTAATATTCTTGATTTTCTGAGGGAGGGCCTTCAGCTGGGGGAGAGGGGCTATGTTAATTTTATTCATCAAGGGTATCAACAAATTTAAATATATATTATACCCATGAGAAAGATAATTTTTTTTTGTAATTATATCCTTTAAAAGGGGTTTTCACTTAGAAATGTCTCCAGTGCTGGGCATCTTACTTTGAACACCCTTTTAGGGTGATTTTTAAGGCGTCACTTGACCTCCTCCGATGTTCCCAAGGAGGCGACTTAGATAAAAGCCATTCTTAAAGGTAATTTTTAAGATAGAATTTTGACTCCCAGTAAGGAAACTTAGGGTAAATCCTTATTTGAGTAAGTGGTAGTGTCGTAACACCCTGAGGTATACGTCCAGCAATCACGGAAGGAGGAGAGAACTCTTCACGTTGATGGAAGGTGACTAAAGGGTGAGGTATGGGGAGGGGGGCCACGGTTGTCCGGTGACGAGAGGGATACATGGTCGGCATGAGGTCTTCTGTTCATAAATTGCCCGCTGCGCACTTTTAAGTGCGTGGCTACACTAAGAGGACACAGAAATGATGGGTTAGATGAGTGAAATCCTTCAACTGATGGGAGCTAGCTAACGGGGAGGTTTCCCAGTTGTCCACTAATGAAAGGGATATATAACAGGAATTTTCCATTAATGAAACACTAATGATATTACAGGAATATGGTATTCTTTTCCTGAATTACTCGCTGCGCACGTTAGCGTGCGTGGCTACTCTTAGAAGGCATAGACATGTGAGAGGGTTATAGGACACTGTGTAGAATATCTGGTTCTTAGGACATTGTTTGCCGTATTCAATTGGGCAGAACGGTTTCTCATTTTAAGAAGTCACTGACTTATATTAGATAGTTGCCTAGCTATGTAGCTGTATATTAATCTCTCCAGTGCTCTCAAAGCCGTATGGCAGTGATAGTTTCGCAATATATTGAGTTTTCAACTACAGGGAAATTGGGGTTCAAATATAGATCGGGTTTACTAAGTTTTTTTTCTTAAATGGTTTTTTAATCTCTCTCCACGTAAATACGGGTTTACTTATATTAGATTCAGCCTTATTCATACTTATCATAATAGCTTAGCTATTACATATGCGTAGAACCCAAACGGTTAGTGAAACGATGTTCTAATAAAAAAAAAGTATGTAAACAAAAGTGATGGATGGATCTAGAATGTATGTCACTATTTTGTATTTTTTATAACAAAGAATTGTTTATGCCAAAATAGATACAATATCGCTCCAATCGATCCGATTAGCTATTTTCTTGTATATAGTAGTATTGACAATTCTTTGAATATTTTTCATGTTCATTACGAAATTTGAAAAGAAAATTTATTTTCATTTAAAATATGTTTTAGCAAATTTCACTACGCTCATCACAAATTTATATTAATAACTGTTGTGATTATTGTATCTAGAAAATTAAAGAAAATGTCTACTAAAATAATATTTTACTTATGTTCATACAAAATATTTTTTTTTCTGGAAATACAGCAAAAATATCGATATTAGATCAAGGTATCTTTTCTTCCAACCTAAGTCATAAAACTGAGTATTTGTACTAACAGTGTATCTATATTTATTATTTGAGTGAATAGGATAAATTTTTATTATGAATTTATAAAACTGTATTACTTGAAATATAAATAAACTATAGTTATCATTATTGAAAACATATTTTGTATATCATTTTTTTAGCAATGCGTCTTACTAGACATTCATGTCATATGCGTATGTACTAATTAAGCAAATGGTTTAAATATGACGAAGGTTGAATTTAGATTAAGTGTATACTCATTTCCGTGGAGAGAAAGAGTGGGAAAACATTTAGGAAAAAATCACCCGCAGTATATCGGGCGGGGATCGGGCCACGATCTCTCCATCAAAGGCAGTCTAGTTTATAAAGTGAAAGTGGTGGCACCTGAGACAATGCAAGTGGTTTAGCTTATCATTGAATCATATTAAATTAATTTATGTGTAAATAACATAATATTTTCAAACAACTTATAAAGATTTTTTATTTTTATATTAAAAATCTCTACTTAATATTTTAAGAGAGTAAATAAACACATTTCCGTAATATATTTACGTTTCTGAAAATGTTTATTTGTTAAAGCTTGTAGATTGTTTGCTACTCTCACGATAGTAAGAATTGTAAAAAATAATTAGCTATTGCAAAATAGTTAATTACTACTAATGGGAATACATTATTTTAGCCCCAAAAAATTCACTAAGTGATTAAAAGAACTAGTTTTTCACCAGCATATAATTTTCATGCTGACAAGAGAAAAACACTTTTAGAATGTTAATTAACAACATTAGTAATATATTGTTGAGATTTTTTTGTTTGTTTTACGTATAAACATTTCTGGATTGATTGAGTTAATTTGTAATTACTTTATATTAGTGTATACCTATTACAACATGGGTTGATTAATGGCTTAGTCTAGGGGGTAATGTTGAGGAGGGTATTATTATAATAAGCTCATCCTCTTAAGCATAAAGAGGTTATAGGACACCCAATATCATAATTATTTATTTAAAAACAATGTCCATTTCATCTGGCTGAGATTAAAATCTTAACATCCTAGAAGAATAAAATCATTCTATTTTGGGTCTACTACCTTTTACTGCATTATCGCAGATGTGGGTGCAAATAATTAGATAGCTATAGATTAGTTTTCAAACAAACGAATTAAGTTAACAAATTACAAAAATGCAAATAAAACAACAACTATGTTGTTAAGGTGATCTTAGTAAATAAATTATGGACACAATTTTTGTCCTAAGAGTGTTAGAAAAGTACAAACAATGCCATAACCCAACTCATAAAAAACCATCGCGTTATTCTTTAATACTTACACATGGGGACGCTTTTCGTAGTACATACTTGTTCATTTGGCCTGTGAGCCATATCTTGTGAACCCCTGGTTTGGCCACAATTTCTCTGTCTCATCCTCTTTATCTGTCAAGTTGAGGGGTGGGAGCGGTGTAGTAGTGGAATATTTACTTTCTCC
Source organism: Timema douglasi (assembly GCA_901482245.1). Classification (NCBI taxonomy): domain Eukaryota; kingdom Metazoa; phylum Arthropoda; class Insecta; order Phasmatodea; family Timematidae; genus Timema; species Timema douglasi. The sequence goes on along the minus strand of CABEEJ010001325.1, from coordinate 21,811 downwards.
CGTGGTCATATAATTGCTTCAAGAGGTTCAAATTATGGGCAACTTGCCCCCCTCAAAACCCGACCTCACCCCACCCCTTTACGCACCAACTAAAGCCATTTGCTTGAAGGATTATTAGGTTAAAAGACCCAACAAAACAAAATGAGGCATTGCAATTATCATGATGTCGGTAAATGATTAGCTAAACATAAAAGTTCAAATGGACTATAATTGTTTTAGAAATGTTTGTATGGATAAAAGTAAAAATAATAATTTCTAAGCTGTAGTTTTAATATACGATATTTAACATAATATATTCAAAATTTCACTCGATTGTTTTCTCTTTGTAGTTGATTGTCGAATGACTGTTCTAATTTTATTTTTACATTAATTACGTATTTAATCTTTGTTATCAGGGACTGCAAAGCTCTTTGTAACACTTACAAAAGTACGCCACCCATCCCTATCTTGAACTAGTCATATCCAGTCCACCTCACTACACAATATATATTTCAAACCCATTCTATTATTATATCCCCATTTGCATCTAGGTATTTACAATCAATAAAAGTCAAACTTGTATGAAAAAAAAACAAAGGAAAATGGAGGGAACATTAAAAATATGTTTCACACAAATCTAATTATAAGAAAAAACAACATTTTTAAAACTCTCATCTATAATTATTTTTTAAACATTCAGGGAAATTAAAAACAAATATGTATTTGGCTTTACTTTTTATAATCAACCTAGCTATGTACATTTTTACTTTTTAGGTATTTAAAATCTATACCAGACACAACACCCCGCCCACGACCGTTCATTCATAGCCGTGAAAGCTTAAGGCCACATTTCACCAATGATATATTTTTCAGCCGTGCCGGGATTCAAACCCGGTACCTTAAGTTCAGTCGGCAGACTTGCTACAGACCTATCTAAGGTAATGGACCTTTATACACTATTTGTTTTTATCCACGTTTCTTACTACCCGTTCAGTTTATACGCAAACATGATATTTATCATGATAGGGTAGAGATAAGAAAGGAAACATTTTAGAAGTAATCTACCAGCGATTGCGTGAAGGGAGAAAGAGAAACAACTTAGGAAAAACCACACTCCTTATACCCGACCGGGATTTGAACCCCTACCATAGTAGTAGGCTCCCTGTATAGGTGGTCTAGCAAATATTGTCGTAGTGTAAAAACAAAATAAAATTTGATCATATGGTTAGATTTATTTAAAGAGTGAAGTGGGCTCTCCGTTTTGAATCTTGTGATTTGTATCCGTCTTCTTGTGGTGGAAATGTCTTAAAATAACTTTTGAAATCGTTAACCGATTCAATTCTAACTTGAACAAATTGTTCTTTTTACCTTTTTATAAGTCAATTTCGTTTGGGAAGAAAATCAAACAGAGAGTTTGGGATAAATCAAACCTTATATGTATATAAAACCACGGCCTCTAGCATTAAGGATATTTTCTGATACCTTATATGGCTGAAAATTAATTTATATGTACAAACTACTTTAATAACATTAAAATATAGAGCTTTATAAATATTATTTTCTGGGGGGAAAAGAGAAAACAGCCACATAAATTTGGGGCCCCGCAAGAGAACTTTACCTACGGCCTCACGTCTGATAATGGCAGCCTTGTTGATTTATCTAACCCTTTAAATATAAACTAGCTCTTCCATTTAATATAGTCTATGGCTTACCCTTATTTTAATTTTTAGTTCTATCCTAAATCAAAATACTTAGACTTTTATTATATTAATAGAATTATATTCTTTATCAGTAAGGCCAAACTATAAACAAGTAAATAGTTTTGATCTATGTATAAAGATAAAAAAAAAGTTATTTGATTTGTAAAAATCTCATCCATTCGTGATAGGGGTCATTGTACAAAGGTTGAGAGCTAGGAGACGCAACTACTCACCTCTATTGAAATCATAAAAGGCTCAACACTTACACAGGGATATTTTATCTTTTAAAAACATTTGAAATAATTAGTTAACATAACTAACTCTCTTGCCTTAAGGTGAGATGAGAGTGAAGATGAATTAAGGGCGATATTTTTACAGTTTTTATAGCAAACATTTGGTCTAAATAAATACCATATTGCTTCGGTATCAACACAGTGTTTAATTTTCTTCACATGGTGATATAAAAAGTTGTTGAATATCTGTCATGAACATATTAGCATTTTATGAAAAACTTTTTAAATGAAGATAAAAAAAATTGTCATTGAATTTCAGGACATTCTCGATGGATATTCAAGAAATATTATCGTTTCTACTGGAGAATTATCCACCTAGGGCGACGTAGTTATCTAATGCGCTGGTTTAGTGTTGAGCTAGACTGTCGAGGATGGGGAGAGCGAGGTTATAATCTTGCTCGGGTGAACTTGGGGGGTCCTTAATAGTTTTCCATTCTCCTTCCACGCAAATGCGGGTTCACCTCCTCTACATTCAACCTTCCCAATTCCTAACCAAATACTGTAATTAAGTGTATAGACTAAACGGTTAGTAAGGCGTGGTGCTAAATAAATAAACAAACAAAGGAGAATTAATTTATTTATATTGATCAATAGAATTAGTTTTGATATCAAAATTCCAAGAATAGGGGCCTAATACCCACCACTCCAACTTAAAGTAGTTCGAAAGTTCATAGCCGCTATCACGTAAACTCACCATTCAATTGTATCCTGAGAAAACTTCATCCAATCCCTAATCTGACACCCAATATACTTTAAATCTATCCTCACATTTTCATCCCATCAACGTCTCGGCCCACCAAGGGGGCTGTTATTTTCAGGTTTCTCCACTTGCATGTTGTATACACGCATGTCATTACCCATTCGACCCATATTACCCCCATATCTAAGACATTTCCCTTTGATCTGTTCCTAATACCTTTGTGGATGCAAACTACTAACCTTTAATAAACCTCGACATGCAATATTCCAATAGATTTTGTAAAGGCTAGGTGGAAAGTATCCTTGTATAAATATTTTATTTGAAATAAAAATCGCGTCAATTTCCATCTGAATCTAAGGTAACTTGTGGATTCAGATTACATCTTGAAGGAATGGTTGTGTAAAAATAGTAAACGACAATTGATAGTGGTTTTGAACCCTGGTCATCCGGCTTTACGCACTGACCACTTTACAGATTAAGTTTTTTGGTATATTATATTTATTAAACTGTCATTTATTCAACTACTCAATTTTAGTCTTCAAAAATAATAGAATAAAAAAATGTTATTTAAGGTTCGAAAATACTCTCACATTATTTTAGAATTTATAAATTACTGGACCTCGTCTGGAATGATATACTCTATTTAATAGCCAATTTATTGCTATTAATATTATTACTACTATTATTAATAATAAAATTATATAATTGATGAACTTGCTTATTATTATTATTATTATTATTATTAAATTTCGCTAAACTAGTTAATTAGTTGTTCAATATTTTTTATTTCTGATAAAGTTTTAGCTAGAGGCAACCAATTTTCAAATATTTTCGAGGATCATTCCTATATAGCATCCTCTCTTTTGCATATAGCTTTACCCCTTCGGAACGGATCAATACTTTGACTTTCTCCCAATCCCTAGGAAAGAGAAAATACTGTGATCGTAAAAAAATTGAATGAAAGTTTTTATGAATTTTGATGTTTCACGACTTCTTGAACCTGAACAATTTGTTTTTGCAACGTTGTCTGTCTGTTATTGGGACTAGAACCAAAAACATTTTACCAATCAGGCTAAAAATTGGTATATAGGGTTTTCACAAGATTTCCAATAGGTATTTTTTGGATTTATCTATCAAAATCTAAAATCAAGGGTAATTTACTTAAGGGTTAAAACAGTAAAACTCAATTTCCTGAAAATTAGCTTTAGAGATTTAAATTTAAATTCGTATCTGGGGACTAATACTATTACAAACTAAAGGGTGGATATTATCGTACTCTACTAAAGTGAGAATTTCGAATTTTGACTTTGTATCCACAACTTTTTAAGATACGAAATAACTGACAGTTACAAAGTGTTAGGTCTCCTTAAAATAAACAACTTTTAGTTGAAATAATACTTTATAAAATCAATATTTTCTGAGCTATATGCAAACATATTTATATTTCAAATAGTACTTTGGGAAATGAGGAGTTGAAAATATACAGAACCAGTAATATGTTTCTGTACCATTGCTTATTATTTTATATATGGTCTGGAAATTCTATTATTTTATCCCCCCACTATGTTCTTTAAGAATGTATATTATTTAGTTTCACATTTTACACGGTTTAAGTTTAGTTTAAATAAAGTAGCAAGAAATTCTGTTTAGTGCGTCATGCCATTTATTTCTTACTCCAACACTTTAGCACTTATTCATCGTTATATCTGAACCATAAATAGGGAATCATTTCGCAGTCCAAATACCTGGGAAGTCTGCTCACAAAGAATGGCTACTTCACTAAGGGAATTAGGTCGATGGCCACCAGGGCTTAAGGAAACTTTCAACAAGGAGAGGTTACTGCTGACCAGCCAGTTTAGTTTGGAACTGATAAATAAACTGATGAAATGCTACATTTAGAGCATCACGCTGTATGGAATAGAAACTTGGACTCTTGGGAAGATGGACAAGAAATACTAGGAGAGATTTGAAATGTGATGCTGGAAAAGACTTGAGAAAATCATGCTGACATAGAGGGTGACGAATGAAGACGAGTGGGTGAGAAGAAAACCAATTTGAATGTGATTTTTAAGGTACAGATCAAACTGGATCCAACACATCCTTAGGAGGAACTGTCCTTTGTACGACGTCATAGAAGGAAAGGTTGAGGGAAATAGGAGCTATGAAGGAGGAGGATTCAAATATTGGACGACTTGAAGGAAAGAAGAGAATTCTGGGAGCTGGAGGAGGAGGCAGAGGACAGGGCGCATTGGCGGTCTAAGATTACTGACAAAAGGAATGGATCTGTCGTAGGGCAGAACACCTAATAACTGTAATAATATAATAATATCTGAACCATGACCAAAGAAATTAAAAAAACGTGTAAATTCTTAGTTGACTACAATATATAGATAAAACAGACATGATTTTACTGATATTTTAAAGTGGGTTCTACATATTGAGATCCGGCAGCCTACCTCAAATTATCGATACTCTACATCTAGTGTGTGTCAGGCTACACTGCATTCTTCTTGTAGTACTTAGTTTCTTACAACCATTATTATAAACAAAGACGACCGTATTAAAAAAATCTAGTTCAAAATTTTTATCTCTGAACCCGAAATAGTGGCTTCAGCAATTCCGTCTGTGTGTCTGTTTGTCTCTACATCAGCTTAGAGCCGAAACTATTTTAGTTGCCGTGCTGAAACATGATATATAGGGTTTTAAAAAAGTTTTGCAGAATTATTTTGTAAATATTAATACAACCCTGAGATTAAGAACAATTTAATCTAGGATGAGGAAAAAAAAAAAGATTTTCTCTAAATAATCTATAAAGTTTTTGATTAAAATTTGGTTCCATGCACATTATATAACTACATACAAAATTGTCAATCTCATTTTCTCATGAAAATAGCAAAGATTAGGCCTATCTCACATAAGTAAATTTCATAAATTTTTGTTTATCTTTGCAACTCTTTGAAAAAAACAACAACAACAACTTAATATTGAAACGTTGTGGAGCTATTGATGGTAAGAAACCTTTCTTCAAAAATATTAATTTATAAAACTAACAGTTTACAAGCTATAGGCAAATCTATAGTAGAAATTTACAGAATGATTACAGCCCAGATGATAAAAAAAAAATATAGATTAGAATTTTCAAAATGGGGGTGTAGGCAGCTGGGAAATAAAGTGATCTCTCAAAATTTACAAAACTTATAGGGATGATAAAGTACTTATTTTAAGATCCAAAATTGATTTTTGTTTTCATAGAAAACTAAAAAACTTAAAAAAAATTAACACCAAATCTAAAGATAATCTAAAATTGTGCTAATTAGTATAGTTAATACATAATAAAATATTTATCTAGCACCCAGCTAGTGATGACAGAATCATTATTAAAATAAAGATAAGCTAATAACACAGTGCGGTGAACTAATATGTTACTTAATGAACCGTGATATTCCTCTGTAGTACATATGTCTCTGTAACAGTGTATTTTATTTCATTTATACTCGTTGAAATGTGATGCTCATTTTCCCATTTATTTTCTCTGCAATAAGGTTTATTACTTCGTATAACTTATCTTCCAAGCTTTAAGGAAATGTTTTCATTTTTAAGTATCGCAGCAAGAAAGTTTGTCTGGTGCACCATAACATTTTTTTTAGTAAGGCTGTACTTATCATTTAATAAATTATCGAGTAAGTTGTGAGATCCTGAAACTTTGAATTTGAAAATAAGGGCTATTCTTAATAATAATATTTAGCACTGCGTCTTACTACCCGTTTGGGTTATACGCTTCTATTCTTAATACGAAAATACTCATATTACTCAATACTCATCCACAATATGAAAGATTATCTTTATATAATAATAGATTTTGTTCATGTGTTACTAGGCATGTGTATAATATGCGGGTTTAGTAATTAGCTTTGTTCATATGTTATTAGCAGATGTTTGCTTGGCTGCGTTTATATTTTGATAATTTTAAATCAAAAACAAATTATCAAACAACAAATGCAATGGAGAAATTGGTATTAATATACATTTTATTACAATAAACTAGTTTTACACTAACGGTAAAGGTCATTTAATAGATATAAGTTTATCTTCCAAATCGCTCTTTGTTTTAATATAATTTATGTTTTTTTTTTACTAAATGACTGTGGGCAGTTTTGGAACACTTCCACGATATGGTGTCTTCATAGAAAGTTTAACTGAAAGTTGTTTTTTTATCCTCATCCTCATATACTCCGGTAGTAAAGTTTTTCCATTTATTTAACAAGCTGTCAAGAACAGAGAAACAGGAACATAATTCTAGATCTCATCATTTTTATGGTGGGAACTTCAAGTTTGTGGGGCAGGTAAAAAAAAAATGCCCAGGAGGTAACGAAGTTCAAATAAAGTAGCCCTCAAAATCATCAAGCAAAGATAATTTTTATATATATATTTTTTCTATGTGAGCATGTGCCGTTCTTTTATAGGAAGAAAACTACAGAATACATAATTCAAAATGTATTAAAAGCAAGAATTATACCGTCGAATTCTCAAATGTTTGAACCAAACAAGCGAGTTAAAAGGACCTCATTATGTTATTAATCGATTTTGGAACTTAATACAGATTCTTTTTAAAAAAACAAAGATAAGGGTTATCATTTAATGAGCTATGAATAGAGTTTCTTATTTTTGAGAAATAAATCAGCCGTAGTTAGGAACATTGACATATTTCGAGACATAATTAATTTGGACAAGTTGTATTGGATTGAAATGATAAACAAAACCATAAATATGTAATGTAAACATAATATATATGCACAATAGTTAAAAGTTATTTGTAAAATACATACGAATCGAAACATGTCGTCTAAATAACTGTGCTGCATTTGCAGCCAGGAATCAAAAAACTGGGAACTATAGCTAAGAAATAAATTCAATTTTTATTTTTTTCAGGTTTAATAACATATTTCCATTAATTCTTAACAAAAATATATTAATTATCAATATATATACATGGTCACACCATCCTTTGATTTTACAACCTAAATTTTAGTGTAATTATGACTCAACTGTATATACCTAATTTTTGGATGGTCTCACATTCTTAATTAAATTGTAACATAACTTGTAATTAATAATACCAAATATTTTACAACACTATATTCTAACTATTGTGCACATATATTATGTTTACATTACATATTTATTGTTTATCATGTCAATCTAATACAAATTGTCCAACTTAAATTCACTTAAAATTGAATTTTATTTTTTCTAAATAACTATATTTGGTCGGATTAAATAGCCAGGCCATCATATTTGTTGGTTAAGGTTATTGCCACCTTTAAATATCATATTCTTTTAAATTGACAAATGACACCTTGACCCGAGTCTAAGATGGCTGCGTTATCTGACGGGTCATGATCTTAATTTTTCACATGTATGTATTTGGTGATTTCCACACATCCATCACAGACTCTGTCTTAATATAAGAGTGAAGAATGATGCTAGGACAGGAGACGACTCCTGGACAGCTAGGCGGATAGAGCATTGGCCTAAGCCAAAGGTCCTGGATTCGATTCCCATATCCAGGTGTATTTTTTATATTTAAAGAATAATTATATTTGGCAGTTATTATTGTAAAATCCATTTGAGCGCCCTCTTTGTCCAGGGGCCCTGAGCACCTGTTGCACCTGCATAGTTACGGCACTGTTTAATACCATGTAAAAATTAAAAAAAAATCGAATAGTTTCGTTAAATTGTCTAAGTGTTTTATTTTAAATTTGACTAATAGTACTTTTTGTCGACTTAAATGCAAATTAATTATAGTAAAACTAGATTTTTTTCTTTGAGTAGCAGATTGCAGATTTCGTCACCAATGCTGCCTGAAATTGATACAATGAAAGTTTGACAACGTTAGACAAAAGCTTTTAATAGACCCAAGTTCAAATCTCAGACGGGGCTGATATTAGTCTTCCCGTGGTGTGAAATTAGATGTCTTGAGAGTGGTTTAAAGCTCAATCTATCAGTAGTTCCAGTTTCTAATAAATTAACTTTAGGATAAAGCAAAACCTTTTAGCTTAAGTTTTAAATTGTTAAATAAGTTAAACTTCTTGAAACAATTTACAACCAATAAAAATAATGGAAACTCAAAGTTTTACACATGCAAACAAATGCAAGTTTCTTCCAGCTAAATTCATTTATAATTATCCGTAAAACCAGAAAGAGAAGCGGTGAGATAGAGAGAGAAAGAGAAGAAGGGAAAGAGGTAGAGCATTTCAACACCACAAGTTTAAACTAGAAGAAAATTAATTTAAAAGTAGAATGCAACAAACAAAAAAGTGTACACAGAAAATAATCAGGAGCTGCTCGGCCACGAAATTGTAAATGCTTACTCTTCATCAAACACAGTTCAAGACAGTAGAGAATGACGAAAAGTGCAGGTGCGTGTTTCTAAAGAAATGACACAAGCGGTAGTGGTTGAGGGGTCTATTCCGATAGACTCACATTGAATCAGGTCGCTCTAAAGAAGCTGTCAGGTCAGGTGCTCTAGAATTATGTTTTAAATTCCTTTTCCAGGCTGAAGTTGGTATATTTCCTCTAAGAAAGGGTTTAACAAATTGTATTACGTGTAACCCCCTCATCCCCCACCCTACCAGGGGTACCTAAAAGATATCAGTTGTTATCTGATGTTTCAATAATTTTTATTAATTGCTGTATATCATATTTTTCACTTTCTTGCAGATCTTTATGATGAGAAAATATTGTAATCGTTAAAAAATTCAGATTTGAAATTTTTATAGTTATTTGAGTGATCCCGAAAAGTGGTTTGTTCCATGTCATCTGTCTGTCTGTATCTCAGCTTAGAGTCTAAACCATTCTACAGATTGGGCTAAAACTCTAAATCTAGGGTTTTCATAAGGTTCACTAGAGGTTGTTTAGATAACTATTATTATTAGCATAGCCTCTTACTACCCGTTCGGGTTATATGCTTTTACGGTAATGTGTAATGGTAGGGTGATTGTGAGATGTAATGGAGGACCTACAGTTTAACGTGGGATCCGAACCACGGTGGAGACCTGGCATTCCTCACATTCACAAGATGTCTTGTCAGAGGTGAAGGAAGGGTTTGGTGATCAGATAAATCTGTACCGGGAACGAGGATTGATTTAGTAAACCATCAAACCCTAAAATTAATGGTATTTCACTTTAGAGTTAAATGAAAAGAATCTATTGTCTCAAAATCCTCTAAATGATTTTGATTAAAATTCTTATCTGGATACTGTTAAAAATTGCAAACAAAATGGGACATAGAATTTTTTTCTCGGAAAATGACTTGAAGATTACTGTAGTACATTATGTAAAAATGTCTATTATCCAATTTATCTACTTTGGTAGAATATAATAATCTTTTTTCTATTGTGTCAGCAATAATGTATACTACCTGATTCGCTGGCCCCATGGTCTAAGGCATCCCTGTTGTGATAGAGTAGACTGCTGATGACAAGGAAATTGTGTTTCGAAATTTGATCAGGTGTACTGAGTGTGATTTTCCAAAATGGTTTTCAACTCTCCTTCCATGATATGTGGGTACATTTCTCCTAAATTCAACCTTTCTAATCCCTAACTCATTAGGGTAATTATTACATATACCTACAACCAGAACAGGTAGTAAGACGTGGTGCTAAGAAATAATGTATATCGCTTCTTTTCACATACTATCTTAAGAGTTTTGATTGAATTTTTCCATTTTTAGTTAAAGGAGCGAAAGGTCTGTCCGGTTCACCGTACATTTAATTTTATATTAGTAATTAATAGAATACCAACTATTAAACATTTAAACGTGATGTCAACTTTATGAACCCAATTTACTCTGCCTCCGAATTTTCACCCTTCACCCTCCCACTAAAGGCACAATACGTTTTCCTTAAAACAAAAGGCACTGTATTTCAAATGACCGGGAGGATGGGGGATGGGGATGAAAATTAATATATCACAAACTGCTGGAAACACAGAAATAACTTAGTCTACTTCAGAGGCCTACGGGTTTTCACGTACGAGTAGTATTAACTAACATAAACCGCAAATTTCTGCGCAGATCTCCTACCAAACCTCCTCCCTTATATTATACATCAGTTCACTATTCCCAAAAGGGGTTTTGTTTCAAATGGTTCCCATATATGTATCTCTCTCTCTCTTTCTTTATCACTATATACACATATAATGGGACATGTTTCGATTACGGTTTATGTAACCATGCGTGACAAATCCATTGGTATTGTACAGTAGATGTTGGGGGGGAGGGGGGGGGGTAGTTAACATTACATTTTGTATTTGGGCACACGTGCATATTATGTAGTAAACTTTTTTGATCCTACGTTTTTATTTATTTTGAAATTAACCTATATAAAATATACACTATAGTAAAATATATCTTCAATATCATATAATATACATAATATACCATACATACTATAAAAAATAAAGTTTATAAACCGTACTATATAGTCTCTAAACTAAATATACAATATAACAAGATAAATAAAGCCAATATGTCAAGGTATTGGGGTAAAATACTCGCCTCAGAACCCATTTTTTGTGGGTTGAAACCCAGCCAAGATCAACTGGTTTTTCTTGAACGGTAAAACAAATTTGTAGCACAACTTTCCTAGGAGGTAAAGTAAAGCTACACGTCCCATGTCGATTGTGCCGTGTAAAAGAAACATGAAAGGTATGTGAGAATACCTTTTCCGGCAAAATTGGCGAACCCTTTCACGCTAACTCATAGAATTTCAGTGTGAAAGTCAACGGGGGATCAACACATTTTCTGAACACCCCTGGTACATGGGATAGAGATGGTGAAAGAAGCGCTAATAGGGCCAAAGGACTGAGTGAACGCCAGGCTACATACAGTAGCCCCATGGCTTCTTTGGTGCTGAGTGACAGCTGCTAAACACATGTTTTTGCAGATCATATGGTTCGGCGTAGGGATACATAATTTGGTCTGGTTGCTTTTCAAAGCCGTCAGCTGAGAGCTGTAAGTCAGCACCAAAGAAGTCATGGGGCTACTTTATGTATAGGAATAACAGCAAACTGTCTATCGGGGTTTCTAATGAAGAAGAAACTACATATTAAATAAAAAAAAGATATATGGGTGATATACAATATTACATTGTACAGTTATTATCACATGCTATATTATTAATATCAATAGTGTGTCTGTGATAAATCTATCAATAGCTCAATTTGTGGAAATATATTAGCCAGTACTAATGTACCGTTGCCCAGGGGACGACCGAATGTACTAATCGTACATACTTTCCATGTCCCGATGAGATGAGGGTACGACGGCAGGGAATATGACGGGGTATAACCAATGAAGGTCTTAACCTAACTTAAAACGAACTAACAAAGCGCTGGTGATTATAGAAATTATTCACATTTCGAGAAAAATACCCCGTTACCACTAGGGAATTGAACCCATGTCCTCTAGGTCAGCATCCAAGAGCTCTAACCACTAATATCACAAGGCCATATTACATGATATAGTATAAATACAATATTAATATAGTACATGTACAATACTATATAGTGTATACATATATTTTAGTATTTATGCAATATTATATTGTATATATTATAGTAGAGTGTTTAATGTTTATAATATATTTCATTTTAGTGAAAGGTTATTTAATTTTTTATATTGTATACATACTAGTGATCTTACTATAATGTATTGTCTGTTAAGAAAGTACAAACACTCCCAATAATAGAAATAATGTTGGTTATAACAGTGTCGGAATAGGCCTAACCTGATTTTTACTCGCCCTAGAGTGATTGTAGGCTAAGGTGTAAGTCACGTATTGTCAAGCTTTACAGGGAAGTATAGACCAGGGTTTGAATCCCATTTGGGTATACAGAGAGGTAATTAAGTTTATTAAATATTTCTCCCCTCGCCACTCCCTCAAATGTAGGTACACTTACAATAATTGTATCCTCACTCCCGCTTCATTAGTGTAAATATGCTGTTGGCCATGATGGGTAGTGAGACACGGTAAGACGTTAATAAAACAACCTGATCTCCAAGGTTTAGCAGTAGTTGATCAATGATTAGCTATAGTTGCGAGTTGAAAAAGTTACCATTAGGTTCTTTTGAACCTTAATAAAACTAAATTGTTAACATGCATTTTTACAAAAATATTACTCTTGAACATAAAGGGACTGGGTAAAATATATAATGGTTTAAAATTAACAAATTAGGTGAACAAATTAAAGGAAAACCTCAATTATTATTAATATAATGTTTGAAACCTTATCGTGTCTACCTTTTGAGATTAGGGTCCTAGTTTCGATAACTTGGTGAAAAAAATGTATCATTAATTAAATCGATGTGTTTTTTCCTTTAGATGTGATAAACAAATGGTTGTGAGAGTTGGTATTGTTTTTGTTCTAAAATCCAGTTAAATTATAATTCATGTCCTGGCAAAAATCAGATAGTTAAAAAAGTGTACTTTAAATGTTCTACATTTTAAAAACTTATTTAAAAAGAAGCAAGAAATTCTTCCCAAATTAATCCAAGAACAAACACAAAAATTCAAACAATAGACCATTATTTTTCTTCAAAGTTTAAAAATATTTGATCCATTTTTAATTGGATGTATTTTACCTCATTATAAATCAAAATCAAGACCTCTATATATGAGTAGACTTAGTAAATAAGTTAGACCAAATGATCGTTGGTTGTTCTTATAGGTATATACATTTAAAACCACGTCTCATCATCAGTTTTGGTTGTACGTTTGCTTACTTAATATTCTTATGTGTTTTAGAATTGAGAAAAATTGTATTTAGAGGAAGCGTATTCATATTTGCGTAGAAATACATTTAGGTTAAACCTCCGTGATTACATCCAATTAACCAGTTTCGCTGGACGTACCGTCTGACGCGCTACTATCGTGTTAGACAATACTGCCGAAGATCCCGGTCGGGTGAACGGAGTTTGTTTCATAAATGATTTTCCCCTCTCCCTCCACGAAAATGTGGGTGCATTTCCTCCAGATTATTCCTTCCTAGCCCCTAACACATTAGTGTAATTAGTACATAGGTATTAGGCATCTAACACGAATAGGTAGTAAGAAGTGGTGCTGGTGACCTGGCGGTCTAGGGGTAAGGTGTCAGACTTCTGTGCTGGCGGCCGGGGTTCAATCCTCGGTCCCGGCACAAATTTATCTGTTTACCAAACCCTTCCTTCACCTCTGACAAGATATTTTGTGAATGTTAGGAATGCCAGGTCTCCATCGTGGTTCGGATTCCACATTAAACTGTAGGTCCTCCATTTCATCTCACAATCACCCTACCATTACACATTAGCGTAAGTGCGTATAACCCGAACGGGTAGTAATACGTGGTGCTAACAATAATAATAATAAGAAGTGGTGCTAAAAAAAGAACAAAAACATCCGAATGGGATTCAAACCTCGATCTCTGCACCATCTGCGGTCCCGTCTATCGCCAGAGTGATGCTTTTAGAAAATGTTATCATTGAAATTGACTTTTACTACTAAAAAAAGAATGATAAACCTATACAATTATACGTAAAATAGATAAAAAGAATTCAAACAAAATAGTGTCAAAAAACTTAAATGGAACTCGCATATATACACATTCTCTAAAAATACTACACCATCGCTCTGAAATAAAAATAGCCCGACACTGGATGTTGTCAACTCGGCCATTCGCAAGAAATCGTGCCCGATATATTGTGTGGTTTAAAAACTATCCACATGTATCTGCAACAAATAGGGGCAAAGCTATCAAGTACTGAGCCAGGGGAGGGGTTGGAGGTCAGAGGGGGCGAGAGGAGTGGGCAATGACCACATGACCCTATATTAATCTGTTCCGCCTGTGTGTCGTTCGTTCTAAAACAACTATGTACACTCGTGTTCTCATAAAATTGTATCCTCTCTACCTTAAAAATGTTTTATGGAAATTGTTCACTTAATATGACTGGAAGGTTTGTGTGTCATTAATTTAAGGTGAGTGTGTTGAAAACGTGCGTGAGGGTGGTATTTTTTTATGTTTGTATATACTTTTCTTTTTGTCTAAACCAGTGTGGTCTTCAACCCGCTAGTTTATAAACAATTTTTGATTTTTAAACAAATTATATATTTCTTTAGTACAAACATGGTGATTAATTTTCTTCGCAGGTGAAATCAACAGTTGTTGAATATCTGTCAAAAGTGTCCTGGAATGTAATGACAACATTTTATCTTCATTTAAAAAGTCTCTTATATATATTGAAAAATTCAAATTCGAGATTTCGATAAATGTCGAAGTTATATGACCCCCTAAACCCAGAAAAGTGGTTTTTGAGATGCCGTCTGTTTGTATCTTAACCTAGGACCTAAACCGTGTTACCGATTGTGATAGAACTGGGTATCTTGAGTTTTAAAACGGTTCCTCTGAAATGTTTTTAGAATTAGATATCCAACCTTAAGATAATGGCTAGTTTACTAAAGGCTAAAAGATTAAATACCGATTTAATCAAAATCCACATTATCTATTTTATTTACATTAGTGGAAGGTTACAATTTTGGTCATATGTCTACCACTATTTTAAATATGAAATAACTTATCAATGTAAAGTTGTATATGAAACATATATTTTTTCTAAACTAATATTTCCTGAGTTATGAGAAATTACATATTTCTATTGAGTTTTTTTTAAAATTTGAAATATATTTTATAGTCTGTGTTTGACAGAGATGTTCCTACACTTTTAATGTTTCTGTAATATTGTATATTATCTCATGTATGATCTGTGGTAGAGTGTTTTGGCAACCAAATCTATTTTTTATTTTCACAAATCTCACTAGATTTTTGTAAATGTCTATTTTAAGGTAAAGATAAAGAAAGTCTGTTCACTGCTTCGTACCATTTATTTTTCTTCGTTTAACGATTTGTTAATTTTCTATCAAGGCTAATTAAAATATTTATTTCGTCTGTATTTTTGTAAATAGTCGGGGTAGCATCATAAAACTAATTTTGTTTCCATTCTATGTGGGGATACTTGGTTTTCATAGTAACCATTAGTGAGAAAATATTTTAGAATAGTCTACCAAAATTTTAAGATCCCACCTCCTCGTTGGTTCGAATTCAAACTAGGTGATGAAAATAATAAATCCTGTAACATTTGAATCGTGGCCAACATGAGGCTACAAGAGGAGCTTTTTCAATATTTTTTTTATATCACCCTAGTTAAAATGGTTGTCAGCTCCAGTTCAATGTTAGAAAAGTTGTGTTTCAAAACGTGTGTTAACATTTTTACTGAATAATTCTGTAGTAAGTTTATTTACAATCGTAGACGCTTCTTCAATATGAAGCGGTAATGAAGATTAAATCAATTTAATGGAAATATAATTAGTAAATATTTGTCCTCTATTGTTCAACCTTTCTCTGTAGAGAAGGTGTTACAATACCAAGAGCAATAATAAAGTGGATCACCAGGGACCTTTATTGGATCCACACTCAAATATGCAAAAGCCCAAGTACCTGAACTAAGATGTTTAACTATTAGCAAAATGAAATATTTGATTATACACGTTAATAGGAGTTTAAGGGTATTCTAGATGTAAAAGCGTAGCAAACAAATAGAAGAATACATAGGCCTAGGGGGTGTTTTATTTTCATAATCCAAATGTTAACAATATTATGTTTTTAGATTGCAGGTTATGCTCAATGGCAACAATATACATGGTGAGGAGAGTAAATATATTCATGTATAAGAAGTTAATTAATATAAATTTTCAGAGTATTAAACGCACAATCAAATATAAAGTACATTCAAAATAATTTGACAGAACCAATTTATATACGCGCCTAAAGTTAAAAATAGCAAATAATTATTGAAAATTAAATAAAGTTGGGAAACACGTATAGTGGAAAGTCTATTTGTATCACATCTCCTATCTTATCCATATCACCTAGTAGGAATATGCTCCTAATTATACACCTGGCTACATTAGAAATAAGTAAAGTTATTACTATCGTCCAACCCCCCGTGAGGCGGGGCAACCTACACGGAAAGGCTTAATATACCTCTTACAAACATACTGAGTGTATAACAACGGTCAACAAACATTAATCAAAATTCTCCTTGCGTAACAATTGAAAGTAAAATAACAATACATATTACTTTCATTTAGAACGACTAGCACAGTAAGATAAGATACCAATCGTAATGTAGCGCAATATACTCTACAAAAATAAATAACAAAACTTGATTTGATTATACTACCATTGAATCTAAATTTAAAGAGATACGTCCAAAAAAAACTCAATTTATAAAAAATATAATTACTCAACAAAACTAAACTAGTAAAATTATTCATAAAAAAATTGACCAAGCAAATCCAAACGGTCCCTACATAAGTAAGTTACAATTTAACGGTTCCCCAGTTTACAAATTATATAATTATTTTCCAATATAACGTAGACTTACATGTAGAAATATCCTTCATCATAAACGCATCAAAGAGTGACTGCTCTTTGCCGGGTACACGCTTATATTCAGATTTGCACAGTGAGGAAAATATGGGAAGGTGGATATACAAGTTCAATTATATCACTATCAGCAAACTAGCGTGAGTTTCCCTCATTTGACGCCTGCGCACAACATCAATAGGGAGATAATACAGGGGGTAGGGAAAACTACGTGATCACCAAGAGCGCTTCTTTATCCAAGTTTTAGCGCCTGCGCAGCGTCCGCTACTCGGGGATATTCAGCCGAACTACGTAACATTCCGAGGAAAGAGTCTTGTTTTTCTTGTTTAACGTGAACGGAGTGTTGATGTGCTCGGAGGACCCATGAGGGCCGCTGGTTTCCCGGTTAAATGGGGTAAGTGTAGCTGCACTTTTATAAGTGGTGGAGGTTATGCAGTGAAGATGTTTGTAGCAACGGTACATGGTCATTCTTTCAACAGGTAGTTACAATAAATAGAGGTTTTAACATTTAAATATGCTACTCTCTATTATACTATTAAATTTTATTCATACGTTCACTTGTAGTTTCTACTTTCTCATTATCTTATGTAACGATGTTATAGAAAGATGAACAACTAACTCAATCAAATGGGAGTACACTCACCATCTGCCGTGTTGAACATAAACACTGGAGCACACGTGCCGCGACATTCTCTCCCTACAACTCAATCCCACGGACTAAATGTAGATACCACCCAACGATCCGCTCGTGATAGGAGCCCCGCCCATAAACAAAGTGAGACAACAACTTGACCAGTGTAGTTTCCGGTTCGACTGCCTAGATGTTTCTCCGATTTTCTTGCAGCTCATAGAGTCACCACTATCCCTCCTAAGAGCTGCTTGTCTCCCCTCTTCCACTCCATTTTCTCCCTCCCTCTTTCCCTCTCTCTGCGGGCATGTCTGGTATTTGTGTCGACTATATATTGCGATGTATCTTTTACATAGTTACTCATTGTATCACTGACTTGCTAGCGTGAGAGCACCTGATTAAACTTAGACTTATTTGCATTATTCTAAATTATGTTTCGGCTTAGAATGGGGAAAGCTTCTCTAAATTATTGGTTTTGGTGGATTAAATTTGATTGTTAACTTTAGGATGTACTCCCTTATGCTGTGGCCGTGGAATATATTTCTCGCAAAGATTTATTATGGTTTGATTGTTTGGGGAACCAAATCTATGTTCATGAGCGAACTTTGTTTTCTCGTCGTCTGTCAACATATTTAGAGTCGCGCTCTTACCTACCACCTTTGTTATATCATTTGCAACTTGTGCAGATGGATATTTTTCTGGGAGGCCAGCCTTGGCTGCATTCTTCATACTTATTACATTGGAAACTTAACTTGTTGTACGTAACTATGGTTACCCTCGTCCCTCTAAGCGGTACAAAGGGAGATGGCCATTGTAAATTTGTATAGGTTTTGAAAACAGTCTGTCTCTTTGGGCGTCATGCTTAGACGGGGTGCCTAATATTAATTCTAACTTTGTTTATTGTAAGATACAGGCTAGCTTGGCTGGGGTTGTAAGACATTCCCTTGTTGTCATATTGGATTTCTCGCGGTTCTTGTGCGCCGTTTGTCAGGTCATCAGCTCGGGATGTCGGCAAGATTTTATAAACTCATTATTTACGTTTGGGACATTACGCTATTATTGGTAGGATCGGTGGATATTATGGTATTTACGTTAGTGTGCTCTGGTAAATATATATATATCTTTAATATTGTAATGTTTTTATATCTATTAGTTATCCTGTAACTTTGTATATTGGTGCCGTGTCGTCATTTATCATGGTCATAGGTAGTTGGATACTAATATGTGTTTGTGGGGACACCATGTTCGGTATTAAAGTCTTTACCTTAGAGTCATGTAAATTTTCTTGGGATGATGTGCTTGTATACATTTGCTCACGTTATATCTTAGTCTATTTTGGCTTTAAAGATGGAGATATGTCTGTATTAACGTCTTCCGCTTTATACCCAGGGAAAATATATTTACATTGAAGTCTTCAACTTCAAACTCTTGTTAGTTTTAATATTATTGGACGTTATGTTTATATTAATGTTTCTTATTTGGGACTTTCTGTTATCTTAAATATCTTATACAATATTATGTTTAACTTGGAACTTCAACTTTACAAACTAAAAAAATATTACTACATTTGTAATTATATTTATGTATCATCCATCGTTTTATTACAAATAAAACAAATGCTGTTATTCTCTTGTAACTCCTTGGCCTTTTATCACGCTTCCTAGTTAGTTAAGGTGGTTACACTTACATGTAGAGAAAGTATTGTGATCGTAAAAAATTAATTCAAGACTTTGATGAATATAGACATTTCATTATACACCAAACCCTAAAAATTAGTCTTTGCAATGCCGTCTGTCTGTGTGTCTGTTTAAACTTAAAATTAAGAGTAGTTTAATAAGGGGCGAAAAGAGAATAAATCGATTTTCTCAAAGTCAAATCTAACGATTTTGAAAAAAAAATCGTATCTAGGCGTTGATTGAGATAATAAATAAACTGGCTATTTTCATTTACCCATGAAAATGACTTTTAGGGTACCTTACAGTAGATGAAATTTCCATATCACCGCAACTATTTGAGATACTAAATAAATTTTCCTTGCAAAATTGTAGTACTATTCAAAATGAAAAAAATTATTGAAATATATTTTTATATTTTAAAACAATTTTATGAACTTTAAATGTAAAGAGATACTACTTAAGTTTTAACGCAATAATTCTCCAATGTCATAGAGTAATTAAATATAAGTAGGTCTCTCAAAAAGAGTGTTATGTTTCCTTAAAGCTCTTAAGAGAAATGTTTGTACAACAATGATCTATCTCTATTTTAAACTCAATAGTTAATACTTATATTTATACTTTTTATTGGTAAAAATTTATAAATGAGAACATTATTATTTTTTAATAAAATTATAAAATTTAAAACTAGGACTCGAAATATGTTTTACATAAATATAGTGCAATTTATTCTTGGGTTTGCTAGTGTATACTATTTCGTTTCACATACATTGCGAGTTTTGAGTAAATAACTCAAATTTTAAACAATAGATATATAAAATCCGTGCAGAGTTCTATAACATTTATTTACCTAGTGTCCGGTATATACGCATTTTAATTATATCTATGGAGCTATGAGAAACCAATTAGAAACCCCTTACCACCAAATTATTTAATTTGGAGATTTTGTGGATTATTTTTAGCTTCTATAGCCATATCAATAGTTATGTTTAGTGATGAAGACGCACATCATTATGAAGATAATATTATCTTACCACTGATTGCTCTTAAAGGCTGATGGGTGTGATACATAACGGACAAATCTCTTTTTTAGCCAAGCGGATAGCGCTGAAATATTTTGACGAGTTTTGGTGTAATCCATAAAGCACCTAATGCTGTTTTAGTGGGCAAGGAGGGAGGATTGATTGGATTACACCGTTATCTCACGGGATAGGCAAGAAACTTTGCATATAGTTCAAAAAACAACTTCGTACTTAATCCATCCTCACTAATTTCCTCCACACTTCCCTATCCTTGCATACTCCCGTCTCTTTAACAAAATCCATACACCAAGTCATACATGTTCTTTTATTTTTTTCAATCTCTGTTTTTATTTTTACACACATTCGCTTACAAAATTTAGCCGCGTCTTACATTGCCTAATCCTTATTTTGATCCACACACTCTACCTTCATATATTTGCTTCGTCACTCGATCCATAGCTATCATCTCAACTTGATCAAAGCAAAGAAGGACACCTCATTCCATTTCCACAACTTTCAAACCGTACTTCTACAGCACACAATCATTACTGACTTTTGTCCTAAAAATATAAATTCGAGTAAACATCACTCATGTTTAAGGTGTATTTCAATGCTGTGAATAATCCCTCTAGCGCTGCAACTAAATTTATTTATTTTTACCCTTAATCATTAAAATAAAGTGTTAGTGTCCCCAGACTAGACGTGGTCCCATTTGTTTCGCGGTTTCTCTCAGTCACTTCCACGCTAGTAAACTTTGTTAAGGTCTCCCCCTTCACCGACAAGGACTGACATAGTAGTCGAACGCCGGGGATGAAATAGGTTGAGCACCGCACGGTGGAATCGATACGACCCCTCGCACTCCCTACCCCTTCCCCCTTTAACCCCGCGGCACCGTCCAAAACAACCTAATTGGAAGGTCGAAATAAAACAACACGAGGAACAGTGGAAAAACAAACTGATCAAAATACCTGCTCGTCTTTTGTTCACTTTCACTGACATTGTCCTCACGTGCAGAAATAATGAAACAACATTTTTTTTTCTTGTTTTTTTGTTTTACAAGAGTAATATGTTGTATCTTTTAATTGGGATATTTCAACATTCACTTTTTAAAAACACAAGATATAATGGTAGTTGAGTTATATTAGGCCTTGTTCCTCTTACTAGTAGTTATGTGAACAGTAGAACTCTCTCCATGTTATTATCGTTACTGTAGTCTTACTAGTAGTTTTGGGAACAGTAGACCTCCCTCCAAGTTATTATCGTTACTACAGTCTTACTAGTATTTCTGTGAACAGTAGACCTCCCTCCATGTTATTATCGTTACTACAGTCTTACTAG
>CABEEJ010001324.1:152526-164998 GCA_901482245.1 Timema douglasi | reverse complement strand
CTTCTTCTGTGAATACAAGGAAGCGGTGACGGCGTCTTCTCATCTCTTATGTGACGTCATTTCCATGACATTTTCCTGGTGAGTTCCATCACAAGTCGAGGCACAGAATGAATAATGTAATAGTACCACTGGAATATTAATGGAGTAGTTAAACAACCCTTGGTCTCCCGTGCGATATACATCTAAGATTAGCCGTGTTTAAAATAATGTGTACGAGAAGAAATAGGCGAAAAGAAATGTACAAAGAAATGGAAATTTACCGTTCGCAACGAATAATTTAATTTAAATAATTTTGATTATCACGGAGATTATATTTGCTCTTTTAAGGCAAACTAAGACAATTTTTTTCACCAATAAAATATCCATGAATATAAATAGTTTGGTTGAATACTAAGAAACAACTTGGCGCGTTTATATTTTATTATTCAATAAAGATGTTAAGGTACAGAACCAAGTAGGACTCTTATGGGTGGTGGGTAGCAGATAACAGAAAGTGTGCAAGCGAGAGGAGAAGAATTGAAGCAATTAAAGGAGGAAGAGCTGTGGAAGAATAGAGTAAATCGGGGGCATTTTTATTAAACCGACCCGGACACAAGCTGAAAAGAGTTAATGATGATGATGTACTAAGAAGTATTTTAACATAATTTTTTATTACGCTTTCCCCATACGAATATGGGTGCATTTACACTGAAATGATATCTTCCTTATCTTTATTTCTTTAGAATAATTGATGTATGCATACAACCGGGAAGGGCACTAAGACGCGGTGAAAAATATTATCTTGTACATCTAGGTCACTTAAATAGTTATATTGAAAGTGATGTACGGATTTTAACCGTTAAATTATTTAGTTAATGAATAAAGTTCTGAAGATACAAAAGTACATTTACCAGCGTATGAGTACGGAGCGTAGTATGAATCAAGACAACTTCACTATGTGCTGATTGGTTAAAGCTGGATCACGTTACATGCTTTTCTCCGCCCCCATTGTTGTTTTTTTAAACATACACTTAGAAGTTGAAATGGAATTTCCAATCTCGTGTCGCTCCAGAATCTGAAACTTACCTTATTATATTAGCTACCCAATTTCTTGAAGCAAAGTCATTCGTATTGGTAGTGATGTGGAATAGAAATACGATATGACTTGTCAGACATTTTCAATTTTATTGATAGATTAACATTCTAGGATAATAATTTGATACAGTTGGATAGAAACTTTTCAAAATTAATTAGTTAGTTAGCCAACCAAAAACGTCGATAAGTAAATGTAAAAAAATTCAAGCATCCACCTTTTGTGACTAAGAAACATTATTATTATTATCACCGTATCTTACTACCCATTCGGGTTATACGCACTTACGCTAATGTGTAATGGTAGGGTGATTGTGAGATGAAATGAAGGACCTACAGTTTAACGTGAAATCCAAACCACGGTGGAGACCTGGCATTCCTCACATTCACAAGATGTCTTGTCAGAGATGAAGGAAGGGTTTGGTAATAAGATAAATCTGTGCCGGAACCGAGGATTGAACCCCAGACCCCCAGCACAGAAGTCCGACACCTTACCCCTAGACCACGAGGTCACCCACTAAGAAACAGAGTAAGGTCAAAGTATACCTATGATATCGAAGATGATTTTGATATCTTTTAATAAATTAGTCATTTTTAAATGGGGAGAATTTGTGAATATAATTTCTCGAAACATTTAAATTTCATCTTATACATGAACAAATGTTACATTAGCTTTAGTCGTTTTTTTTCAATGCTTCCTACTTACCATTACAGATTAGGAGTATGATAAGGAAGGTAGAGTTTAATGAAATCTAGGCCTATTTTAATTCGCTTTTTTTTTTAAAAGAGTGAAAAATATTTTAAGGAATAAAATCTACCACAGTACACCTCTACGGCAAACAGGACTAGATACACTTGACATCTATTCCGCGTGTCCATCTACCTTATGATCTTACTCAAATATTAGACATAAACATAAACAAGAACGTAGAGTATCCAATAAATAACTGGACATAAATATTATCTTCTATTTAAGGGATTTCCGACTTAAAAATGCCCGAGGAATTATTATTATTATATTAGCACCGCGTCTTACTACCCGTTCGGGTTATACGCACTTACGCTAATGTGCAATGGTAGGGTGATTGTGAGATGAAATGAAGGACCTACAGTTTAACGTGGAATCCGAACCACGGTGGAGACCTGGCATTCCTCACATTCNTATTAGCACCGCGTCTTACTACCCGTTCGGGTTATACGCACTTACGCTAATGTGCAATGGTAGGGTGATTGTGAGATGAAATGAAGGACCTACAGTTTAACGTGGAATCCGAACCACGGTGGAGACCTGGCATTCCTCACATTCACAAGATGTCTTGTCAGAGGTGAAGGAAGGGTTTGGTAATCAGATAAATCTTTTCCGCGACCGAGGATTTAACCCCGGACGACAGCATAGAAGTCTGACACCTTACCCCTAGACCACCAGGTCACCGCCCGAGGAATTGAATCCACGAGTCTGATGGGAGTCTGATGGTGGGTTGCATTATAGTCGGCTAAATTTGGTCGATTCATACAAAAACTAGGACAGTTATTTGATTATGAATGAAATAAGAAGTAGTAAATTAAATATGTTTAATTACATATTACTCTCTTCGGTGACCATATGGTCTAAGGCGCTACTATCGCAGTAGACTGAACTGCCTATGACGCGGGGTGATAAAGGATCAAATCTCACCTCGGTGTACTAAGGAGTTTTTTTTACAAAATGGTTTTCCACTTTCCCTCCATGCAAATGCTGGTATACTTCCTATAAATATAGCCTACCTCACCTCAGACCCATCAGCACAATGAGCATAAATTTGTGGGTGGTAAGAAGTAATGAAAAAAACCCACTAAAATACAGAGCGGTAAAGATTTAAATTTCAGGCCCCGTTTGTCAGGAAATTGAATAGTGAATGTTTATAAAATCCTATACATGCGCCGGTAGTGTGTGTGGATCAAAAGGAATGGATAGGTCATGTAAGAAGTGGCAGACCTATGTGTGAAAAATAGAAACATTAAGAATCATAAGAATAAAAGAGCATGTGTTACTCGGTGTATGGATGTTCTTGAAGCGACGACAGGGAAGTGTGGAGAAAGTTAGCGAGGATGGATTAAGTACGGAGTTGTTTTTTGAGCTATTTGTGCAATTTATTGCAATCCCCGTAAGGGAATAGCGTTATTAGGTATTTATATGTATATATATAACATTAATATATGTGTATATTATTGATGAGGTGACAATTTAATATCTTATAATTTGACGTATTATTATTATTATTATTATTTAGCTCCACGTCTTACTACCCATTCGGGTTATACGCTTTAAGTACTAATTACGCTAATGGATTAGGAATGGGGAAGATTGAATTAGAGGAAGTGAACCCGCATTTGCGTGGAGGGAGAGTGGAAAACCATTTAGTAAAAAGCATGTCACCTAAAACAGATTACTATTCATCGGGTTAGTTTCGTGTGATTGAATGGATTCAGGGATACAAGACAATCAAGTGGTTTTTTTCTCTCTTCTTTCTATAGTACTTACTACCACTTTAACCATGTACATCAAATGAAGCTAAGTCGAAGCGAAGCTTGAAACATTTGAAATGAAGCCTGAAACATGTGAAGCAAAATCCAAGCCTAAGTCAAAGATAAGTTTTTTGTAGTTGTAATTTTCAAACTATTTATTAAGTGCATATAGGTAGAGAGGAAGGTTTAAATAATAATAAAAAAAAAGCATATCGGAACTTTTATGCTTATTTACCTAAATGTATCCATGCCTACGTTCTAGATGACATTTAATTATTAATCGGTGTTAAATAAGGTCGTTCGGCTGTTAATAAAATTAAATATAGTTATTCTTACCTTCTGAGGGAAATGGGAAACAATGGATTAATGGCTCTGACAAAATTTATAAATAGGTTCTACGAAACAGTATAAAGGTCCAAGGACTTTCTAGAACTAGCAATAGTGGATATAAAGAAGAAGAAACAAGCCAAGAAATGCAGTGATCATAGGACCAACAGGTGACTGAAACAGCAAATAGAAAGTGCTATGGCAGAATACCAATTTGGATTCAGAAAAGGAAAATGGAACCAGAGATGCCATTGGGATGCTGAGGATAATTTCACAAAGCGTGCTGGAAGCCAAGGAAGGAGTGTACCTTGGTTTCATTGACTGGCAAAAGGCGTTTGATAGAGTGAAGTGGAAGAAACTGATGGAAATACTCAAGAAGATCGGCATCAACTGGAGGAACAGAAGGATGATTTCAAACCTGTGTTTAAGACAGCGTGTGGAGGCGAGGCTGAAGGATGGAGAGACCGACAGCGTAGAGATAGGAAGAGGAGCGAGACACGAATATGCCATTTTTCATCCAGTCTGTTCAACTTGTAAAGTGGCTGGTCAGGGAAGCCCTAAAGGGACGCAACAATTTCAGGATAAGAGGGCGCGTCATCAGCACAATAACATATGCATATGATCTAGCATTGATGGCCAGAAATAAAGAAGATTTGAAGGAAATGATGGACTCACTAGTGGAGAGCGAAGATATGGCATGTAGATAAACATTGAGAAGTCAAAAGTGATGTTGATTTAAAAAAAAAAGTAAGTCGCTGAAAATAAAAATTGGAAACCAAGAGTTGGAAAACGTAGAGCATTTCAAGTACCTGGGACTTATGCTGATAAAGATTCCTACTGCACTAAATAAATTAGGTCAAAGATCGCGATGGCCGAGGTAGCGTTCAACAAGAAGGGGTTACTGCTGATTAACAAGTTGAGTTTGGAACTAAGGAAGAAACTGGTGAAATGCAACATTTGGAGCATCGCACCGTTTGGAGCAAAAGCTTGGACTCTTTGGAAGATGGGAAATGTAATACTTGGAGATCTTTGAAATGTGGTGCTGAATAAGACTTGAGAAGATCAGGTGGACAGACGAGGTTACAAATGAACAAGTCCTATTAAGATTGGGTGGGAAGAGAACCATATTGGATGTGATTCTTCGGGAAAACGGCTTCGGACACATCTTTAGGAGGAACTATCTTCTGATGGACGTTATAGAAGGAAATGTTGAGGTAAAGAGGAGTTTATGAAGGAGAAGGATTCAAATACTAGATGACTGGAAGGAAAGAAGAATATGCTGGCAGTTGAAGGAGGAGGCCGAGGACAGGGTTCTTTGACGGTCTAAATTCGCTGTCAGAAGGAATAGACCTGTCGTAAGATAAAACACCTAGTAATATTAATGAACCGAGCTATATTTGGCGAGATATTTCAAGTCGATTAATTTTAATAGAAGTTTTCTTCTTGTTTTATATTGTGCCTCGACGTGATGTGGGTACACTCCTCGTCTTAACATAGTAGAGTAATTAGTACATATGCGTATATCCTGAACAAGTTCCTAAAAACTACAGACCAATCTTCAAATAAAGGTTTTTTAGAAAATATATACCTCTGTGGTAAACATTGATAATATTTTACTATATCAATCATTGTTGTTATTTTATAAGTATTAATTATATATTTCAAAAGTAACAGCTGCAGATCACTTGACTTTATGTATGAATACGCGAAAGTAGATCTAGTAATTTTCTAGCTTTCAGATAAGACCCTTCTTATGAAAATGGGATTGTAACCTTACCATGACCGAGGCCGCCTTATTATTTAATCGATATAGTAATAACTAATGTTGACACAAATTCTCGCCGGAAGAGAGTTTTATCGTCGCGATTTATCTCCAAACGGTAAATGACGACTTAACGCCCAATACATTTGCTAATCCCCTTGGGTGTAGCAGGGGAATAACTAATGTACAGGCCATAGAGGGATCGGGCTACCTTCGTCGGAATTTTGGTTGACACAAGCAGTACGAAAATCTATGGGGGCCATCCATCTCCTTATGCCTCAGCCCGCGGACACTTGCAGCACGATGTATAATTTATTTTTTGGTACCCACTGGCTCATGAAAAATATATTTAAAAAAATGACAAACACACACACATATAAATAAATATATATATATATATATCTATAGATATTTGTCATATATATATATGTCATTTTTTCTCCTTAAATAATTTTATATAAATATACAATTATTATTATTAGCACCGCGTCTTACTACCCGTTCGGGTTATACGCACTTACGCTAATGTGTAATGG
This sequence comes from Timema douglasi, assembly GCA_901482245.1. Lineage (NCBI taxonomy): Eukaryota > Metazoa > Arthropoda > Insecta > Phasmatodea > Timematidae > Timema > Timema douglasi. The sequence goes on along the minus strand of CABEEJ010001324.1, from coordinate 158,797 downwards.
TATGGTGATTGTGAGATGAAATGAAGGACCTACAGTTTAACGTGGAATCCGAACCACGGTGGAGGCCTGGCTTTCCCCACATTTACAAGATGTCTTGTCAGAGGTGAAGGAAGGATTTGGTAATCAGATAAATCTGTGCCGGGACCGAGGATTGAACCCCGGCCGCCAGCACAAAAGTCTGACACCTTACCCCTAGACCGCCAGGTCACCCTAAAAATATACAATTATTTAAGGAGAAAAAATTACCAATACAGATATATATTTGTATTTGTCATATATATATATATTAATATAAATATAAATAATTATATATAGGCCTATATATTAAAATTTCTTTTCATATATATATTTTAAAATTTCTTTTCATATATATATATATATATTAAAATTTCTTTTCATATATATATATATTAAAATTTCTTTTCATATATATATATTAAAATTTCTTTTCATATATATATATATACATATATATATATATATGTTAAAATTTCTTTTCATATATATATATATATATGTTAAAATTTCTTTTCATATATATAGATATTAAAATTTCTTTTCATATATATATATATATATTAAAATTTCTTTTCATATATATATATATATATTAAAATTTATTTTCATATATATATATTAAAATTTCTTTTCTTTAAATCATTTTATATATATACATACATACACACATACATAGAGTTTAAAAAAGTGTAATATTGCACTTAAATCTTCCACCTCTTCTCCTAATATGATACTTGACATCCAAAAAAGTAAACATATTCACTTGTTCTAGTATTTTATTCCTAATTATAGTTCTTCTGCGCTATTTTTTAATCATTTTGGTTATTGACCTAAGAAACCCTTTACCTTGGATAAGTTTCAAGAAGTTTCATAATTTTTAAATTTTTTTTAGCAACGTTTCTTACTAACCGTTCGAGCTGTACGTATATGTACAATAATAACTAAGCTAATGTGTTAGGTATGTGAAAGGTTGAATTGAGAGGAAGTGTACCCACATTTTTATGTAGCGAGAGGTGAAAACGTTTAGGAAAAACATCCCTCAGTATAATTGAATGGGATTAGAATCACAATCTCCCAATCATCAACAGTCCAGTCAATGTTGACTTATACCATTCGGCCATCGAAGCAGTTTTTTTTAGAATGTTATTCAATGTGTATATTTTCATTTGAAGTATTTTTCCTAGTTGTAAAGAAACATTTACGTAGACCCTACGAACTCAAAAACAAACGTTCAACCGCCTCTAGATCAATAAAGACGGAAACACTGTCCGGTTCGTGGGAAAGGCGGCGTTTGATTGAAGGTGTTCCATTTGACCTGACCGCACTCTCGAATGAAACCCGTTGCTAGAGGTCACACGGTAGCAATGGTTGACCTTTGCTCCTAGCATGAGACGTCATCTGTATCGCCGAGTCGATAAAAAACCAGCGGTGTTACCATAGCAACTGCAACATATAGTAGTTAGCTCTGCAGTTACAACGTACATCAATGAGCTAGCCGGTCCCACCCCCCTCCCTCCACATTTATTGTGTCTATGTAGGCCAGCTTGTATCAACTGAAAGGAGAATAATTATTCTTTAACTCTCTGGCAAAAATTACCGAGTGTTTTCTTCTTCTGAATTTTCAAATAAATAACATATTTCTGATAATGCAACTAACAAGGTTTTTAGTGACTTAAGCTAAGGAAGGAAATGTAAAGTAAGACAACGTTTGAAGGAACACTATTCGATGCCCGCATCGGTGGATATGTAGTATAATGCACTACTCTACCAGATTAAACCACCGATGACTGGAAGTTGAGGTTTTGAATCTCGGTCCAGTGTACTGAGGTTTTTCTAACATGATTTTTCCTTCTCCCTCCACTCAAATGCGGGAACAATTCATTTAAATATAGCCTGCCGAATTCCGATAACCATTAATGTAATTATTAAATAAGTGTATAACCCGAACGGGTAGTAATAAGCGGTGCTAAAGAAAACCCCATCTGATAACTACAAACGTTACTAAAACTTTTTCCATATATTCATACGTCAATTCATGTGATATGTAGATGTCACTTTTAATATATGGTATGATTATCTATAACTAGGTATAGGGTAAGGCCTAGATTCTTTGAATATATTCTAGTATTCGAGAAAATATCTCGATATAAAAATAAATTTGTTTTTACTTTCTCTCGACACATCGAAGAGAAAATATTGTTGTCGGAAAAAAAAAATCCAACTCGAGATTTTGATAAATGTCGAGGTTTTATGATCCCTTGTAACTGACGCCGTTTGTCTCTGGGACTCAAGCCGAAACCATTTTACGTATCGAGCTAAAACTTTGTATCTAGGGTTTTCATAGGTTCCCCCCCGAGGGGTTTTTGGAAGTATATAAGGACCAAAAGAGATAAAAAAAAAACCTATATTATTAAAATCCGCTTTAAGGATTTTAAGTGAATTTTTTATCCGGGCATTGTTTAACATTACAAACAAAATTGAAACTCTCGTTTTCCCATGGAAATTACTTTAAGGGCATTTTAGAAGAAGGGAGATTTCCAAATTTGATCATATCTTCGCAACTATTTAAGATAAAAAAAACTTACCATAAGTTGAATTACTATTAAAAATAAATACATTTTTATTTGGAATATTTGTTTATAAAACTAATCGTTTCTGAGCTATAAGAAAACATTTTAATTTTCATAAAGTGTTTTGAAATATGAAATTTATTGCTATACTCATTGTTAGACAAAGATGCCCAATGTTTCTGTAACATTGTATATAACTTCATTTATGATCTTTGGTGGAGTCATTCTGCAACAATTTATAGGTTATTTCGTTTCACAAATCTTCCGAGTATTTAATAAATATATTCATTTTAAGATTAAAGAGAGAAAAAGTCTGTGCGGTACACTGTACCATTTATTTTAAATTTTAAAACCACCTTTTGGTGTTTCAGGTGCAACATAATTCTAGGGCAAATTTTAAAACCAGAACTCACATAATTAATATACACATAAGATTGTGTGAACCTAATATAGAAAGTATTATAACAAAATGCAAAATTTAGCTACTATATATTTATACATCTCTCAGGGAGGGTTGGTCATAGCTTCAAGTGATGATGCCTCATTGCTACTAACCACTTTAGAGGCAAATAACGCCATTACAAGGATTCCAACAAAACTACGGAGCAACAAAAGTGATATTTTTTGTTGTAATTGTCGTGAAAATGTTTCTGTTATATTTTCAGTCCCTTATCATTTACTGGAGAGTTAATAATCGGGGTTTTGGTAGCCTTGATTGGTTCTCCTCCGCCCTTCCTTTTACCCTTGTGTCCTGTCGCAACAACCCCCCCCCCCCCCNCCCCCCCCCCTAGCCTTGTCGTAATAGCCCACCCTTCCCATTACCAATTTGTGTAGCCTTTATGGCGATTTTTGAGCCACTAATGGGCCTAGGGGCTGCGGCTGGAAAATGATTGGTATTCAAAGGGATGTGGGTTCGATATCCGCAAGTGTGCGTGCCGATCCATAATAACTCAAACGGAAGGCTACCACCGACATAGTTTCGCGATTGTTTTTGTGGTGGTGGGGTGGTGGGGGGTTATGTGGTTCCCCTACCCTCGTTCACAATTGATTTTATTTTGAAAAATTGCTACAATGTAAATTCGTTATTTTTAAAAAGGAAAACGTTCCAACGGGGACTTTACTTTAACACACTTATAAATACGGCTAGAAAATATATTTATTTAAACAATTTTAACACAGACCCCATTCTTTTTCAAGGCATTCGAATAATATTGTATATTTTATATGCATTTTTCTTAGTTGATTCTATTTGATTTTAAAACTAATAAGTAATGAAAAACCTAAATAAGAAGTAAAAGCAAGGAACTCTACAATGTCTAAGTAAATCCAAAGAATTCTTCACCGAAAAAATATATCCAACATTTTTGCTAATACAATAAATAATACACTACTGGGTCGTCATAGTAAATATGTATTATTTGTAATTATTATGATTATTATTAAAAGGTTTGATTAGTGGCTACATTAATATATATATATATTACCAACGTAGATTTCTTAAGCACATATATGACATCAGAATAAGCCTTACAACTTAACTTCAAAAAATAGGACACGACGTATATTACTCAACTCTTGTCCTTTTATGGTTGCTAAAATGTTAGATGGCAAAATAAAAACGCAAATAAAAAAGTAAATATCTATCACACTACCATTTTGATTCGAACCAGGGCTCTTTAATCGTTCAAACCATTTAGCGACAAGAACGGACACATCTAATAGTGGACCTGTGATTCCAAAAGCGTCAGTAGCTCTTAATTCTTAGGGGAGACACAAATATCCTATTTTCATCTTAAACGAGAAAATAAAAATTATTTTGTACCGACATGAATAACATAATGGAATTAAATAAATCGTAGAGAAAAAAATTACCTGCCTCAAAAACGTGGATTATAAATTTGTCTTAATAAAACTATTCACTGTTTCTTTTACGATACTAAGAATATCCCATTTGAGCAGATTATTGAGGGGATACTTGTCCCCCCCTGTACCCTTTGTTAATGACGGCTGTGTCCAGTGGTGGATTCAAAGTATCGTCAGTGGGGTACGTTTTCCCATCCCCTGTCGATTTATGTAAAATAAACAACAATGGTTTAAATTCCCTCTAGCTCCAATTTTTTTTTAACATAGAAAGAGATACTTTATGCAGCCAGCACATATTAACCCGTGTTTTCCATCCATTATTGAAGTAAATCGTGGAGAATTGAAACAATGAAGGGAAATTCTTTATACACAAATCTGTAAGAGTCGATATGCCAATGTAAACTTACAGATCTGCGTCTGTTTATCCAAATACCGAGTACCTTTTAAAAACTCTCTTTGTGTGATACCTAATTACTGCTTTAACAACAAGAGAGATATTTTAGTTCGTTGAATATAATAATAATAATAATAATAATAATAATTATTATTATTATTAGCACCGCGTCTTACTATCCGTTCGGGTTACTTACGCTAATGTGTAATGGTAGGGTGATTGTGAGATGAAATGGAGGACCTACAGTTTAACGTTGAATCCGAACCACGGCGGAGGCCTGGCATTCCTTTGAATATAATTAAAACATACTTGAGATAAACAACGGGTCCGGAAGTATTCAATGGTTAGGTCATGCTCAGTATAAATAAAAATATTGCTATGATCTCTGGGGAGGTTCTAAATTTATTTGCTAGAAAACTTTGGTGAAAACTTAAATCAGTGTAAGACTTGTTCACTTCTTTCATCTCAAAGAACTGTCTGTATATTAAGTTTGGTAATATCATTTTATCAAACCAAATGTCCCTTATCATTTGTACGGATTTAATTAAATAACTTATTTATCAGCCGACTCACAAACGATTTGATATAACCCACTTTTATATATATGCCCAATTAAAAAAATATATTTAAATACGATTTTCTAAGAAGGATGTGTAATACAATAATTATTTTGATGATGGTGTTCCTCTTGTGATTTTCATCTGATTCCACCCCTGCCTGTGTAAAAATCTAACAATCTAAAACCCACTTCAGTGGCCACATAGTCTAAGGTAACTCTTTTGTAATAAAATAGATTACCTATGACGGGAAGATAGGAGGTTCGTATCCCGTTTGAGTGCACTGAGGGTGTTTTCGTCAAATTTTTTCCAATTTTCCTTCACGCAAATAAGGGTACACTTCCTCCTAATTCAACTCTCCTAATCCCTAACATGTTAGCGTAAATAGTACAAATGCATATAATCTAAATGGGTGGTAAGACGTGGTGCAAAAACAAAAAAAAAACGCACGTGCTTCATCAGTTTGATGTTCATCTTATAGGACTTTCCCATTTGCAGCTGTTGCTTCCCTCCGGGTCGTCCCGCCCTTCCCCCTCCTAATCACTTGCTATCAAATCAAGTGTTAGTCGACACTATACTGTGTACGACACACGCGGGTCCACTCTACGACACGGACTTTGTTCGGAGGGGGGTCGGACAATACGTATGTCGATCACAGGGGATTGTATTTGATGGACTAAAGAGCACTACGCTGTCGTCTTCATCTCTGCTGCTATGGGATTAAATATCGATAATACTCCACTGACAATAGCAGGCTCCATTAAGTGTATTGTATTGTCCGAATTACTTGAGCTACGGATACATAGGTCAACAAGCATCATAGGCACTCGCGTTTTCCGATACAGAAATAATTTAGGTGAGGATGGGGG
>CABEEJ010001324.1:133892-151921 GCA_901482245.1 Timema douglasi | reverse complement strand
TTCAACGGAGGGGGGATATGGATCTACCCCCCCCCCCTTTCTATGAGCCTGACTACTAATGAGGATTTAAAGGCCTTTTTAGTAAAGATCCATAACTACATGAAACGCCCAGAAGAGGTGAATATTCTTCAATTTATAAAACAGCCTTTAAAATATGTTATTAAAAATCTACAGTTCTATTGAGTTAAATGTCACGGATACAATTCCCGGTATGGTCAAACTTTACATTTTTTTTAAATAATTCTTAACCTGAAGTAAACTTCTTTTTTTACCTTAGTACCCATTATGTATCATTTTTAGCCTTTTAATTCTTTTTACACAATTTACCCTTTTTACTATTTTACCCGGGCAAAGCCGGGTTGATCCAACTTCAGGCTGGTAAACAAATAAGATTCTTATCAACAATGATTACCAGAATTTTAATATTATTGAGTTTTTTTGACTTTTTTCAACTTAATTTAATGTTTGGATCTTATCTATAATACATATTATTGATAATTTTAAATCACTTTAAAAAATATATTAATCGAAGGCAAAAGAGTGGCGTTTAGCAATTGATGGAAAGCTTTGCCATCCGATTTAAAACTTGACATATTCTTAGCATATGAAATGTTCTCTTAAGTTCGATATTAATTAAATGAAGGGTGACCTGGCGGTCTAGGGGTAAGGTTTTCGGACTTCTGTTCCGGGGTTCAATACTCGGTCCCGGCACAGATTTATCTGATTACCAAACCCTTCCTTCACCTCTGACAAGACGTGTATTAATCACATCTTGTGAATGTGGGGAATGCGACGCCTCAACCGTGGTTCGGATCCCACTTTAAACTGTAGGTCCTCCATATTATCTCGCAATCACCCTACCATTAGACATTAATGTAAGTGCGTATAAACCCAAAGGGTAGTAAGACGCGGTGCTAATAATAATAATAATAAAATGAAAATGTTCCGACCGGGAAGTAGGAAGCGATACAAAATGCAAAGAGGCGTCCATCAACTCGCTACAAGTCTATTGTTTACATCCTACTGTTTATCTTTAAACTCGCCACACGCCATTGTCAGTCAGATATTCATCGACTCACCACGCGCCTCTCGTAGCTCAAGGTCATGGCATCCGCACGCGTCGCCACATCGCAATACTTAACTGTGGAACTAACTAACCAAACCTAAACTAACCTAGCATCTGATATGGATCTATTAGAGTTTTCAGACATTAGGTCAGTTCCATAGTCAGACTTAGTACGACTCAAGTGCGGCGCTAAGCTTTCACATGCGCGCAGAACAGAAACGGGGTCACGTGACGAGTTCAAAGCCAATCACAAGCGATCCGCCTCATCGGCGCGAGCTGTTCTGATAAAGTTCAAACTCATCTCTACTTCGTCCGCTCTCTCCGAGATGTTCGGCAGGGGAGATACAATAAACTCTCAAACTCAGCCAGCTTAAATCGGTGCGCATGCGCATTTGACAACGAATGCTTTTTGTATCAAAAAAACAAGTTAACTGCTTCGTTGGCCGATGTGAGACTATTTGAAATAACCCGTTAATGTAAAGCGTGTTTATCGATGTATTGGATTGTGCCACGACACAGCGTTATAATTTGAAAACATTCATCAGGAGAATTATCTTAAAGATATATGTATCCACTATAAATTAAAATAGGTTGATAATCAGCTGTTTCTAGTTAGCGTTGCAATGCATCATGGGTCAACATACAGCGTGTGACTTGCTGCGTCCCCCGTTAGGGTTATACGCACTTACGCTAATGTGTAATGGTAGGGTATTTATGAGATAAAATGGAGGACCTACAGTTTAAAGTGGGATCCGAACCACGGTGGAGGCCTGGCATTTCCCCACATTCACAAGATGTCTTGTCAGAGGTGAAGGAAGGGTTTGGTAATCAAATAAATCTGTGCCGGGACCGAGGATTGAACCCTTGAACCCCAGCACAGAAGTCCGACACCTTACCCCTAGACCGCCAGGTCACCATAATAATGAAACTGACCCATATATATTCGACAATTTTGTTGACGAGGATAGGAATTTTCCATCTGAAATATGGGTCAGTAACAAACAAAAATAAAGTCCTTGTACGAGGTGATAAAATAAATGTATCACGTTCTTAATTGTATCGCTATAATTCTTCTAATTTCCTTTATAAATAGGGTGTGGCGGCGAATTAAATGGATTTCTAATATAACAGAGTTTAACGGGTTAATAACTGTGACGAGTCTGATTGCCAAAAAGAAAAGAGGCCCGTCGTTACGTAATGAATAATGATTATTACTATTTAGCACCGCGTCTTACTACCCGTTCGGGTTATACGCTTTAACTACTAATTACGCTAGTGGATTAGGAATCGGTAAGTTTGAATTATAGGAAGTGAACCCGCATTTGCGTGGAGGGAGAGTGGAAAACCATTTAGGAAACACCGTCCCCCGACTGAGATTCGAACCTCGATCTCCTCGTCCTCAGCAGTCGAGCTCAACACGACTAGCGCGTTAGCCAACTACGCCACCGAGGCGGGTGTTACGTAATGATGAAATATCCATTTGTACTATTAGGATTATATTGTTTCGTTTNGGGGCGGAGAGGGGGGGGGAGGAAAGTGTGCCTGAGGGTGCTGCCTCAATGCCCCTTAGAGATTTTTTATTTATTAATCCCAGAGCGTTACCTTTATCACAAATACAAAAATATCAAACACAGCAAGATTGCCATGTCAAAAACATTCGAGGCTTCTTTGAACCGTCATTACTTCTATTTCCTTTTGAGCATTGCGGTTGTTATCGTGCATGGTTCAACTAAACGTCTGTAATATAAACATATTATATAATTTCAACGTGACAGTGGAAAACAAAACAAATAATATTATATACCTTGAAACAATCGCATATACATAGTTTGTATCTCTGTATATAAACATCGACTGGTGGAAATTTAACAAATAGAAAATCAACTTTTAGATAATTACTCTTATTAAACATTAAAAAAAGACGTTGGTAATGAAAATAAATGGCGCAAACACATTTCACTATCTCTTATATATACTGGTGCGATATAGGCTATAGGCTCTCCAGAAGTGATTCACCCCATTATAAGCGTTAATATATTTTTTATTCAAGCATGGCGTCTTATCAACTTTTCGGGCTATACTCTTATGTACCAAATACGCTTATGATTTTAGGGATTATAAAGGTTATATTCGGAGGAGACGTACCCGCGTGGAGGGAGAGTGGAAAAGCATTTTGAAAATAAACTCAATACACTCGACCAGGATTCAAACCTCTATCTTCCAATCATCGGTAGTTTAGTATTCTGCGACAGTGGCGTGTCAGACCATGTGGCCACCAAAGCGGGTTAGTACATTTAATTTTAGGAGCGTTCTTATTAGGGTAATTCAAGAGAGTAGGAAAGGGCTGACATTATATCTATTAGGATATGAAGATGGTTTATATTTGTTACAGTAGCCCCATGGCTTCTTTGGTGCTGACTGACAGCTCACAGCTGACTTCTGACAGTCAACATTTAGGTATAGGCCTATACCTAAATTTTTACCGTCAGAAGTGACAGCTGCTAAACACATGTTTTTGCGAATCATATGGTTCGGCGTAGGGATGCATAATTTGGTCTGGTAACTTTTCAAAGCCTTCAGCCAGCACCAAAGAAGCCACGGGGCTACTGTAGGTAAAATTAAGTGAGCTGTCCCAAGAAACGCAGACATTTTATTAGAAGCTAGTAAGGTTCTCAGAACCTTGGCTGGAATTTGTACGGTATATAAGGAACAAGGGAATTAAAGAACAGATAAGAATTGAATTCAATTTATATTCAATCTTATATTCTTACTCCACTTCACATTATTTTTCTAATTTATGAACATTTATTTATTCTAACCTAAATTAAATCTGTCTTTTTGCTGCCTTAACTCACACTTGACTTAAAATTATAAGTTTATATTATATGTATTTTAATGTGTTATCTATATATGTGACGTATATTTTAATATTTTCTTAACTTTTTTGATATTATTATAGAAATCTAGTGAAGTTCTCAGAATTGTCAATTCATTTAAAATTTATGTTACTTATTCCGGTCTGTTTTATATCTTGTATACTAGTTGGTCTTTGGACTTTATATTAAACACCAATTTTCAAATTCTTTTTCCACATTGAATTCTATTATCACATTTAAAACTATGACCTTTGGCTTGGCCGGTCGAGGCTCTGCCACCGAGCCATCCTGGTTACCACGTGGCTCAATACACTAACTACTAATGAAAGATGGCCCTGGATTCAATACGGGCCAGGGTGGCTCAGTCGTAGAGCATTGGTGAAGAAATCTAAAGTTCCTGGGTTCAATTCCTATCTCCAGTTTTAGGTATATAATAACAAACCTCAATACACTTTTTCTTTCGTATCACAAATGATGGCAAAAATCCCCCTCAATATAGTACGTGGATTTGAACCCTTACCTTCTCGCTAACTGCAAACTAGAATATTAATGAGCTTGGTCTCTATACCGCCTACAACAATGTGGGGGATTTTTGATAATGATGCTGTATTCAAACAATCCATTTGGAAGTGGAAAAGCCTTACGTAAAGGCTTCCGTACATTAATTAGCGGATAAGCAATATAATAAATTACTAATTAATAATTATTGTAAATTTCTCAATACGTAGCTGTATTCATAAAACACCCGAGTTAATGAATTACTCACTTCGTCAGGAGAGCTATAAGCTATATTTCCAAGAAACCAATTAAAAACCAATTGTTTATTTTTCTAAAAGACTGAAAAAAGAAAGATTAATTCTCTCTCTCTCTCTCTTGGAACCGACTCTCACTAAAATAAGAATAAGCCAAGTGAATTTCAGTTTTGTAGTTTCCCTAGCTATGTTTATATTTCAAATTTGGTTCAATAAATCCCGGACACGCGTTGTATTGTTCATTTAACCGCTAGCGAAGACCACAAATAGTCATTAATATAAAACCAATGGTAGAAAAAGTTCTGTGAATTTATGTTCTCCTCGTACTACCCCTGTTCCGCGGATGATTCATGTACCTAGCAATTTCACACGTAAATTACACTGGGATTTTCTCCCGCGGAGGGTTATAAATGATAAAAGTTGCGAGCGTCAAAACGTGAGGTCGCCGCTGTAGATAAATATTTTACCGAGTTCACTAAATGAGTTTTTAATGTCCGCCATTTAGAAAGAAATGTTGCTAATTAAAAATGATGGGTCTTGAACGTGAGAATTTACCCCTCTAGTAGTCCCGAGATACAAACGGTGCCTTGTCAGGTTTAGGTTCGAATACTGAATATTTAATTTTCTTGTTTTTTTTTGTTTTTTTACGTACCACGTTCTTAGCAACTTATCGATATATCAGCGTATCTGCACTATTGGGGTAGGAATAGAAATATATAATTCTGTTTAAATGTACCCATAATTTTATGGAGGGGGGAAAAACCCTCTGAGTATACATTCTTACTGGATTCAAACTCACGATCTTCTTGTAACTGGCAATCCATACATCTGCGAATGACCCACATCAGTCTTAGACTAGTCCAAGGTGTCACCCTCACAAGAGACTGGACGTCCGGGGACGGAGGGAACATGGTTCCGATACAAGACAGGCCTCAACGGTTCTAGAGAGGCTTAGGGAGAGGGAAAGGAGGGTCCCGCCCCCCTGAGATTCTGAGGCTGTATATATATTAGAAGTTTGAAACATTTTTATTTTGTTGTATCTTAATTCAGGAGACAAGGATTGCCTTAAAAAGCGTCTTTTGAGGCTTCGATTTTAATAAATTCTACCCTCTACCCGCTGTACTGGGGGAATATTCCATACCTCCCAGACCCCCGGTTTTGCTTCCCCTGGAGAAAAATCCTATGGGCACCCCTTAGGAGGGGGGGATTTTTCGGGTAAGATCTCAAGGTGTAAACCTCCCCCTCCCCCCTCTCAGGATAGGATCCAGAGCCCCGGTGGTTCCGTGGATGAGTCTGGAGAGGTGGAGGGTTAGGGTGGAAGGGTGAACTTTCCGACTTCCGGTAAAAGTTATTTTAATAGTGGTTGTGTATCATGTTAACATATTTCTAAAGCCCTCATAGGTCAATTAAGACCCATAAAATATATCGATATTGGGTCTGAGAAGAATATATACTTTCGTGATGTTATTACTATTATTATTAGCACCGCACCTTACTACCCGTTCGGGTTATATGCACTTACGCTATCGTGTAATGGTAGGGTGATTGTGAGATTAAATGGATGACCTACAGTTTAACGTGGGATCCGAACCACGATGGAGGCCTGTTATTCCACACATTCACAAGTTGGGATTAATACGCGTCTTGTCAGAGGTGAAGTAAGGGTTAGATAATCAGATAAATCTGTGCCGAGACAGAGTCTGACACCTTACCCCTAGACCGCCACCTCAACAGCACGTTTGTATTAAAGAGATATATAGACAAATAACTAATTACTATATTAGAAAAATAAAGTTGACATGCTTTGCTCGATATTTTTTTTAAACCCAAATGGTCCGTAATACCAAAAGATTGGCGATCCCTAGTGTATTTTATCATATCAAATATCTACATCACCGCTCAGAATATTCCAATATTTTCTATGACTAGAACATTTTCTTTAATCGTCTGTAAAAAATAAATGGTGGCCCCTACGGGCCCTACTTTATCTCTCTTTTATCTTAATATAAAAATATTTACTAAAAACCACTAAGAGCTGTGAAATGAAACCGTATACATTGTTGCAGCAACATCCCACCAAAGAGCGCAGTTGAAATAATATACAATGTTACAGAAACATTAGAAAAGAGGAACATATTTTTCAGCAAAAGAGCATAACAAATTGTCACAGCTTCATAAAAAAGATATATATTTTCTTGTAGCACAAAAATTGTTAGTTTTATAAAAATATATTTCAAATAAAAGATTCTAAATTTTAATAGTACCTCAACTTTACAGCGATAAGTTATTTCGTATCTCAAATAGTTGCGGAGAGATGATCAATATTGGATATTTTTGATATGTAATGTACCCTTAAAGTCGTTTTTATGGGAAATGAAAACATTTCTTTTATTCGAAATTCTAAACAATATCTAGATACAAGATCTAATCAAAATTGTTATAGCTGATTTGGAGGAAATAGAGTTTTCTCTTTTTTCCCTTCAGTAAACTACCCTTAATTTTAGGGTTTGATATCAAATTCCAAAAATCTTTAGGGTGATCGTATGAAAGCCATAGATAGCAAGTTTTAGTCAGAAACCTTAGCTAAGTTGGTATCGTGTCTCTCGACTGAGCTAAAGGTCCTGGGTTTGATTTATGGAATGGCTAAAAAGTTTATCATTGGCGAAATGTTGATTTCCCATTTAACAATAATTAATTAACGGCTTGGGGGGGGGGCTAAATGTTGTGTCTTTTCTTGATTTTTAAGTCTTGACGATATAATTAATCGGTTCAGAAAGTGTACGTTAAATACCTTGAATAATTAAAAAAAACCTTATAGCCCAATAGGAAAAATTGTTTCGGGTCTAGGCCGAGATATAGGCAGACGATAAATGGCATCTTAATAAACAATTTTTCAGATATAGTGGGTTATTAAACCTCGACATTTAAAATCTAAAATATGATCTTTGTTGACGATCACAAAATTTTCTCTCAGAGGGGCCGAGAGACAATAAAAAAAATGGCCATAAAATGAAGACACTTTTGATTGGCCGGTTGGAGAATTTTTTTACAACCTTTAAAAAACCAGCCCCATTTTCAATGGAAGATTTGACGGGCACTATCGATCACCTAAATGGATCATGCGTGCCCTTTTAGATTAATCAAATTTATCGGCAATGAACAGTAAAACAGTAAAAATAAAGAATATCCCGCCAGAATAAAAATTATCTCTAAAAGAGTATAATTTTGCTCTTTGTATATTTTAATTCCATAACGGGTAAAACAAACCCTCTGTTTTTATAAAATTACGTTTCATTTATTAGATTCACAAAAAAAAAAGAAGTCTGGAAAAAAACAATTGCCTTGTAAATGATTTTTGTATTTGAAACCATCATGGGTATGAGAGATAAAGAGGGGCTATTGAACAAGAAGAGAGCGAAATATACCCTATCCACGATAGAAGAGTTGGTGACAGCAACCAGAAGGTTCTTTACTGCAAACGTTGACTGAAAGTGACTTAGGTCGACCTATTATATACTATATATAAATATTTTATTAAATAATAATTATAATAATACTTCCTTAAGGATTACTTTTACCATACTTATTGAAAGAACTAGATATAATAACACTTATGTTTTTTGGTTTTTCTGTTGTATCAACAAAATATATTATATTATTGAATTAATAAATTAAAAAGTAAAACATTCACACTTGTATAATATTGTCACTAGTCATCAAAATAAATAAATATTTTTTATACTTAGAGAAAAAGCCATCCATACAAAATACTAATTTCAAAATCACATTTTTTTTATATTTAGTAAATAGTGCATGAACACAACCGAGGGCAGTTTATATGACGCCATCAACTGCTTCTGTTTTGGCTGGTTTACCATCATAATTTATGAAGAGAACGTAGCATTTTAGAAGCTATCGTTTGTAAAGCATTTTTATGTGAATCTAAAAAAAAGCCGCTTCCACAAAAAAAAATAATCAAACGGTTATTTTAATTAATTTGTGTTTCGATAATAGATAAATAATGAATAATAAATAAAACATAGTTAAAAACAAATGGTATGTGGTGAAAGCTTTGACTGCACAGAGTAACATTAACCTACCAAAGTGGTCAAGACAGATCATATGTGTTGGCGAGTGAATACATGGTAGCTTTTCCTGCCACTTGGCTACACTCCCATCGTAAATACACCGTACATGCATGTCATGTAGTATAATATGTATATTCACACACTCTGGTAACCTGATTAAACGTTTACAGACCTCGTTAGAAATGAGCTAGTAACATAAATAAGAATATTGTTCATTTTTATATAAAAATATCTTAGGATGGTTTACTGATGACTGGTTTTTGAAAAATTGTAATTTAAAAAAAATAGCCATTTCATATTTGTTCAAATTTTTTTAGCACCGCATTATACTAGCCATTTGAGCTATACGTTAATGCACTAATTACGTTAATGGTTTTAGGGACGAGGAAAGTTTTATTTAAAGGAATTGTACACGCATTTGCGTCGATAAAGAACGGAAAACCATTTCGGAAAAAATCTCCCTCAGTACTTCCGACTGAAATTTCAACCTTGATCTCCCAGTCATCAGCAGTCTAAGACTATCGTGAGAGTGACGCCTTAGACCATGTGGCCACAAAAGCAAGTAACTTAAATCTGATTTACACGGTTATCAAAATAATGTTTATTTTTTGAAGAAATCTTAACTAAAAGGGTTGTTTACTGATAACAGATTTTTGAAAATTCTGTCTCAAATTATTAGAGACTATATGAGAAAGTATACATTCCGATCGTGTCGTATATTTTATTTTAAAATAGATAGGTGGACACGTGGAATAAATATCATGTTTACCTCTTCTAGTTTTGTTAGTGATAGCGCGGACATGGCTCACATTCAGTTCATTCTTGTTGAGACAATTTTTCCAAACTTATTCTACTCTCTCCTTACATGCAAACGCGGGTTAACTCTCTCTACACTAAATATCAGATCTGAAGGAAATTGGGAAATCCTCGGTCCCGGCACAGATTTATCTGATTACCAAACCCTTCCTTCACTTCTGACAAGACATCTTGTGAATGTGGGGAATGCCAGGCCTCCACCGTGGTTCGGATTCCACGTTAAACTGTAGGTCCTCCATTTCCATCTCACAATCACCCTACCATTACACATTAGCGTAAGTGCGTATAACCCGAATGGGTAGTAAGACGCGGTGCTAATAATAATACTATTGGGAAACAGCGTTGTCGTTGTCTTGTTTCCGTGTGGTCAATCTTCCCTTGAATACAAGACAAATGTTGCAACGCTGGCTCGTCAAAGTTTCCAATATCTCTCTCTTACCGCAGCGCAACACCTTTCGACATAGCAGAAAATGAGTAGATTTGGCAACAGTTAACTGAGAAAGAGTGAAGATTAAAGCATTTTGCAATTAAACCTGCAGTTTCCTCATAGGTGATACTAAATTTGATCTCTACCTTCATCATCCCTAGCCCATATAGGTATTTAATTCATATAGACAGGGTGGGTACTAAGGTTCTATGCTTCGATGGCTGCATGGTCTAAAGCGTTGCTCTCGTGTTAAACTAGACTGCCAATGAGAGGGAGATTGGGGTTAGAATTTCATTTGGGTGTATTGAGGGTGATTTTTTCTATAACGATTTTTAAATGCGAGTACACTTCCTTTAAACTCAACCTTTAATATCCAGAACTCATTAGCGTAATCATTATTACATATGCGTATAACCTGAACAGGTGGTAAAACGATATATATATCATAGAGAAAAATAGAAAGGGAAGAATTTTTTGTGTGGTTTTTGTTGTTTTTAAAAAATGAAAGTAATCCCCAAATGAATTTAATGAGCAAGGGAGACATTACCCTCAAATACATATATTCCTTTTGTTTTAAGTACGAACCATTTCCTACCATCTTCTTAGAGCATTGATACTACCCAGAAATAATCTCTTTGATGGATTCCACCAAAAGCGATGTAATCATTGGAGGATACAACACTACAAAAGCCTCAGGCTTACCAATCTTTCAGAAGGTTTTATACTCTACGCGTTAGCTCTCATGGGAGGATTTTTTTTTTTTGGAAGGGAATTTTGTGAATGGCCTATATTTTTATGTATTTTATATCACATGGACTGTTTTCATTTCTGTATTTTCTACGGCCCCAATATTGTTTTCTTCGAAACGTTTGTGAAAACCTTTTCTTTTGAAAGGGCAACGAATCATTTCCCGGGAAAATGAAAAGAAAATATTTGTGTGTAACGTTTGCTCCTCAAACCTTAGAAACGATATTCTAGATTAAAGTAGCACAAACATTTTCAACCGGGAAGAAGATATTTTTTTCTTTTATTTTTTTACATTTGAGTCAACAAAGATTCAAGAATTTGTTGAGATTGGTAATACTTTTTTTAATATTTAAGACTTATTTTACAATGATATAAAATCCACTTTAGAGATTACATTAAATATTGAGTTCATCAAAGAATAAGGTAGGTGTGTTGGTCTTAACTCTTTAGTGCCTATAGTAATTACTATAATATAATTGTTGCTTATGTGTTTTAATCATCCTACACATAACATTGATCATGAATACGCCAATAATCTTATTCTATATATTTGTTACAAAATTAGTTTACTAAACGAAACCCACCTCTGTGGCGTAGTTGGCTAACGAAATTGTCGTGTTGATCTCGACTGCTGAGGACGGGGAGATCGAGGTTCGAATCTCGGTCGGGTGAATTGGGGGTGGTTTTTCCTAAATGGTTTTCCACTCTCCCTCCACGCAAATGCGGGTTCACTTCCTCTAATTCAACCTTCCCAATTCCTAATCCAGTAGAGTAATTCGTACTTAAAGTGTATAACCCGAACGGGTAGTAAGACGCGGTGCTAATTATTATTAATACTAAACGAATATCATCAGCACATGGGCTGCAGATCACTACACCACCGTCCGTGTTAAGGGTACCACAGTTCAATTAAATTAAATTAGTCGAAAAACGATACCTGATTAGGGAATTTTAACTCGGGACCCTTTTGTATTATTGCGTCAATTATCTAACATTGAACTATCCAGGAGTCGTCCCTTGCTCAGGGTCATTCTTCAGCCATAGTTTAAGGCCGAGTCCGGGGTTCAATCCTCGGTCCCGGCACAGATTTATCCGATTACCAAATCCTTCCTTCACCTCTGACAAGACGTGTGTTAATCACAACTTGTGAATGTGTGGAATGCCAGGCCTCCACCGTGGTTCGGATCCAACGTTAAACTGTAGGTCCTCCATTTCATCTCACAATCACCCTACCATTACACATTAGCGTGAGTGCGTATAACCCGAACGGGTAGTAAGACGCGATGCTAGTAATAATAATAATAATAATAATGATAATTTAAGGCTGAGTCTGTGATGGACGTGTGGGAATCCAGCTGCATATGGGCGACCGATAGTATCGTGAACTCTCAGATATCGCAGTGATTTGCGACCCGGGAGGGCTTCCAATAATACGATAGATACGATTAGTGAATAATGGCACTGAACATGGGACTAATCCTGATTAGCTCAGTGGTCAGAGTATCGGCGTACTAAACCAAAGGTCCTGTGTCAAGATGTTATTTCTCAACTAATTTAAATTAGTTTACAAAAGATTAATTAACAAAAAACCTCATATTTAATAAACATAATCTATTTTCGTCAGTGTCCAGTTTTCAGTATGAAAATTGTGAACCCGTCTCTCTTTTATTTACATTGATATCAGTTTTAAGTTAGACTAATTAATAATTTTAAATCGAACTCAAATTATAGACAAAAAGATTAAAAACTATAGCCGTGAATTATTTTATCTATTTATAATACAGCAACATGGGATTGAGTGACGTTTCTCTTGCTGCGGTCAGTAAGTGAAATGAAGGAAGGGTTTTACTAACCAGCTACATCAAGAATACGATAGGAAAGAATGTGAACTAAGGGTTCAAGAAAGAAGGATACGTGTAGAAACACGACATGTTACCAGTTCATCAACTGCACTGCCACCCAGTACATACGGGAATAATGTGAACTAAGAGTCGAAGAAAGAAAAACGTATCGAGTCACAAACTCTCCTACTGAAGCTTCTGGATTATGTGATTAAAATTTAAAGCAGCCAACTAAATAATAATAATAATAATATGCGTTTGGGCTACCCACATTGCTCGTAGCCCAATGTGTGGAAAGATTATCCAGTATTAATATAGCGTTGTCCATGGGACGACCGAATGTACTGGTCATACATCCTTTCCGTGGAGGCTCTTTCCATGTCCCGATGAGATGAGTTGATGATGGTAGTGAGTATGAGGGTGTGGAACCAGTGGAAACACTTAAACCTAACTTAGCCTAACTAATCAAGCCTTGGAGATCGTTGGGGTAGTTCCTCTTTCGGGAAAAAGATCCATGTGACTAGCCAGAAATCAAACCCGGGACCCTTAATTTTGTAGCCTTGACCGCTACACAATTTTACTGGTTTACCGATAGAATGAAAAACTATTTTCACACTTAAATATTTGTTTGCAATAAATTATATATATATATATATATATATATATATATTTCAATACGTATGAGTATAGTTCGATAAACTTAAATAAAATATATTTTTTAAATATTTTATATTTGAAATATTAAATACAACGTAAACAAAATATATACTACTAAAACCCTGATATTATTTAATTTCTTTAAATCAAAACGTTGGGACTTTTGTTGACTACTATTTTATCAATAAGCAACAGAATGGTTAAAATTTTTGTTTTTGTCTAAAATTGCTTTTATACTCAACACTTAAGAGATTCGACCCCACATTCAATCAATATTATAATCACGTGCATAGGTGGTAGCGTTGGCTTCACCTCGTCCGACATGGAGGTGATGGGTTGTTCGTGGTTAATATCAATGCTAGCTGTACCCGACGGGTTATTTCCTGAATGAATGGTATCACACTTACCCGCCACTCAAATACGAACTAATTCCCTCTAAAATATGTAGCTTACTCATACTTAGCACATTAGTATGAATATGCGTATAGCCTGGACTGGTAGTAAGATGTAGAGCATAACGGATATAAATATGTAATGAAATGTAAAGCTTTTTTTTTTCAAGGTTTGACTGTTTTCGATTTTTTCTTAAAGGCTTTAATAGTAGAGTTTATACTATAAGAATCCATTAATATAATAATGTGGAAGTAGAGAGGATCTAATGAGAAGAGGACAGCAGGGAGAGTTGTTCTATAGGTGTGTAAGAGACCTGCTAAGGAGTAGAAAAGTGCCCTTGAAGAGTAAGTAAGTGTTTTACAGGGCACATTTCGTACCCATTTTCACACATGCAGCAGAAACATGGACATTGAATGTAAGAGAGACTAGGAAAGTGGAGGTCCATAAGAATGATATTTGGGAGGAGCATGTTATCTGTCACGAAGAGAAACAAGATTAGGAATGAGGTTATCCAGGAAAGAATGGGGGTACAGGGAGTACATGAAATAGTAAAGGCAGCAACACTGAAATGGTATGGGTTTGTAATGAGGATGGAAAAAAAGAGGATGCTGAAGAAAATCTTGGAAATGAAGTGTGTAGGAAAAATACCAAAAGAGAAGCCAAGAAAGAGATGGGTGGGGCACATAACAGAAAGTGTGCAAGCGATAGGAGAGTAATGAATGCAATTAAAGGAGGAATAATGGGGGAAGGATAGAGGAAGATGGAGGCATTTTACTAAACTTACCCGTTCACAGATGACTAATGGATATCGCCAATTAATAAAACTTTCCTATCTTGTTTCTTTCGTATACGATTCACATAAAATCTAACAAACAAATTACTTTTGAATTGGAACATAAATAAAATGGGTTTAAAAGAGTGACTAAGGAAACTTTTATGATTCGCATAAATCAGAATGTTTTCTAACTTCTTATGTGGCATTTTGCCATTCACGCTAAAAAAAAAAGAGTGCTCTGAGATGTATAGGCTTAGCGAGCTTTTAATTAGAAAGTTTAATATATGTCTATCCAATTTAGTTTGATTAATTGACTGGTCTTAAACTTAGCTATATAAAGCTTACACTAAAACATTGAACTATTATAATCAGAGCATCTTTAAAATTCCACTATGCACAAGNGGGGGGGGGGGGGGAGATATATTTAAACATGATACTTTCGAAGGTTATAAACACTTTGCCAAATGGTAAGTGAAATTTGAAACATCATGTAAAGATCGATAAACTAGATTTCTCACTTGAACATTTAATACAACACACTGTTTGAACAAGTTTAGTCAAAGCCTGTACACTTTGACTACTCAGCTATAACCACCTCAGACGCAAATTATGAAAATTGTCCGGATTTAAAATGAAAGACAATTTATTGTGAAATTTGACAATCCTTTAGTTTAAAGGCAGAGATGGAACTTAGTGTTGCAAAAGGGCGTGGAGGGAAGTATTGGGTGACATTTTTGAATCATTTACTCGTTCAGAAAGAGGAATGAATGCTTCCAATGATAGGCGGGAAATATCAAGTTTCAACCAGCACACGCTGTCGGGAAAAAATATATTTTATTGTGAGATTTCATATTCTCGTGTGGAATTTCCATATTTAATTTTAATTGAGTAAAAATGAGGGAGGTTTAATTGAGAAGAAATGTACCTGAAGTTGCGTGGAGGTACAGCTATAAACCATTAAGAAAAAAACAAAGCCTGCATTTTCTTTGGTTTCTAACCCTTATACCTCCACCACCGGCAATTCATGTTTTTGAACGAATAAAGGCCAGGTATAAGGAGATCCGTAATATTATTATTAGCACCGGGTCTTACTACCCGTTCGGATTATACGCACTTACGCTAATTGTGTAATGGTAGGGTGATTGTGAGATGAAATGGAGGACCTACAGTTTAACGTGGAATCCGAACCACGGTGGAGGCATGGTATTCCACACATTCACAAGATGTCTTGTCAGAGGTGAAGGAAGGGTTTGGTAATCAGATAAATCTGTGTCGGGACCGAGAATTGACCCCAGCACAGAAGTCCGACACCTTACCCCTAGACCACCAGGTCAGCCGAGAGATTCGTAATAAAAGAGGTTATGTTTTAAGAGTAAAATTAAGCCGAACAGTACAGTATTTATCGTTTCATAAGTTGCACTCTTTTAAAAATTTGTGCAAATCTTTTTCAAGAATAAAATCGGATCTATATTTGTTCTAGTGTTTGTATTTATTTGAGTGTCTATGAAGAGAACAAACGTTTTGAGGTAGTGTTAAAAAAAAGTTTGTTTATGTTTCACGGGGGTCGCGGTTGTTATAAAAAGGACCGTTCGTTGTCTGAAGTATTTCCCCCTGAAGCGTCTTTCAGTTTCTTCCTTCTCGTGTTCCGTGTTGCGGAGGAAATTGTCAGTCCGCCAAGTCGGGAAATGTTTGGGTAGATTTATATGATAGCTCTTATGTGGCGGGCGCTTAAGATAGCGGGTGGCGACAGAACTCCCAGAGAAGAGACGAGTCTTTTGGTTGTTGTTGTTGGTTTTCTAGGTCTAGCTTAAACTATTTTAGCCAAATTAAAAAAAACTGTCTTAATATAATCCTCATTTAGTCTAGTTTGCCGGTAAGATGGAGGTTCAAACCCGGCAGGTTGTACTGAAGTTTAAAAAAAACCTGCATACCTAGTTTACGTCTACGAAATTCCACTACATTTTCACTGAATTATAATTCTATTATTCCTATCACATAATTGTAATTAGGCGTACGTGACATGTGTATTACACTAAACGGGTAGTGAGTTGCGATGAACAATAAATAAGAACCCGCTTCGATGTACGCATAGTCTAACGCGCTACTCTCGCAATATACTAGACTGCCAATGACGGGGGATCGAGGTTCGAATCCCGGTCGGGTGATTTTCCTAAAAATGTTTTCCACTCTCCCTCCATGCAAATGTGGGTACACTTCCTATAAATATAACCTTTAATCCCTAAAATTCATTAGCGTAATTAGTAGCCTACATAAGTTAATCCGACACGTTAGCTCAGTCGGTAGAGTTTTTGTGTACTGAGATAAGGGTCACTGGTACGATTCCCGGCATGGCCGAAAAAAATTATCATTTATTAAAAGTATGGGCTTACACTTTCTTATTGATAAATTAATGGCTAGGGGACTGGATGTTGTGCCTGTCCTAATCTTAAAATATATTATAAGGTATATGAAGCTACAGGCCTAACAAGTCAGCAGTGTAAAATATATTACTTAGATAAAAAACTTATTTTAAAAACATGCTTATAACCCAAACAGGTAGTAAGACGTGGTGTTAAAAAAAATAAAGTAATAGCAGCGATAACGAAGAGTCGCGTGCACAAATATTTTTATTTAAATTTTTGTTGTATTAAACGTGAACTCTCTGAACCGACTGATTAGATCAGCACACGACTCATAAATTAACTTAAATCTAGAACAGAAACAGCATCCAGTCCCCGACCGTTAATTTATCATTATCAAAGGAATAAACCCGCATTTCACCCATGATACATTTTTCTGCCATACTAGTAATCGAACCCGGGACCTTTTAGCTTTGTGTATCTACAGGTTAACGACTGAGATAAAGTGTCGGACATGTACCCAAATTTAAAAATTTGATCCAATTACATCAATGTGTAAACATTTAGAGATCCTCAGATAAAAATTGTATTATTTCCTTCCTAGGTGACCTGGCGGTCTAGGGGTAAGGTGTCAGACTTCTGTACTGGCGGCCGGGGTTCAATCCTCGGTCCCGGCACAGATTTATATTCCACGTTAAACTGTAGGTCCTCCATTTCATCTCACCATCAGCCTACCATTACACATTAGCGTAAGTGCGTATAACCCGAACGGGTTGTAAGACGCGGTGTTAATAATTATAATATCAATAATAATAAAAATAATAATAATATTTCCTTCCTAGCGTGGGGGAGGAGAGGGGGTGGGGGGTTTGCAACATCGTAACAGAAATTTCAGACACCCCCCTCCCCTCACTTCCCCCTTTTCACCATGATGTGTTTTTCATGAATTTCACTGGGTTTGCTTTCCCGGACTCTCATGTTGTTTTTTTCTTACTCTCTCTCATTTCCCCCTTCTCTCCTAGCTTTGTGTTACAGATGCAGCACTTTGGACCCATTGCCCATTCACTTTGTACGTATTTCCCAAATGTGTTTCCCTTTCTACAACTTCTATTTCCTAACAGTATTTACATAGGGACATCTCTTTCTTCCGTCTATCCATTCGTTTCTCTTCTTTCCTCCATATCTGGCTTTACCGAGTCTGCCCGCGTACTTTTTTTTTTTTTTTTTTTTT
>CABEEJ010001324.1:99146-133700 GCA_901482245.1 Timema douglasi | reverse complement strand
TTTTTTTTTTTTTTTACATTCTGCTTTAGACCATCGGATGCTCCTTTGCTCGTGAGTTTCTAGGATCCGCTCAGTTAAACTCGATTATTTTCGCCCGGTTTCCGTAACATCGCTTCACTGTCGTGGAAAGGTAAAGTTCATTACTATAGTGTTACCCGTATTACGTGGTGTATTTGTTACAGGGTAATATTTTCTTTGTACTCTTTATTTTTTAAACGGTTTAATTATTTCAAATCGAAATTTCAATAAACCATAAGATGGTCACTGATCGGGAAATTCGGGGAAAATTGAGAACTATTATATCATTTTGTTCCTCAGGGGGGAAAAAACACACAAACACAACAGTATTCTTCCTTCTGTCAGAAATTCTCCGCTTCAATGGAGAGGGGGAAGGGGGAGGCATATACAAATTTCACCCTTGTCAGTCAACACATTATTTGATAGCTCTGTGTATATATGCAACTATGGACTGATCCTGGCTCATCCAGGCGCAATTTGAGATTTCACACCAAGATTATCCCCTGTTTCTTTTTATTTTCTATCTTTCAAAAAAGTGGTGGCGTGATTTGTGTCCATGGTTCTGTCAGGCTGTCGAGGATTTTTTTTTTTCAATTTTCGGATGTATACTGTGAAGGTGGCATCATGCACTCATAGGCCATAGCTATAGCTACAGCTCTAGCCACGTGATCACAATGTGTTGAATCCTTCCCGCAAAAAACAAAACTTAAGTTTTTAGAATTTTGGGGGTAGCTACAGTAGGTTTTTTTAAGCACCGCGTCTTACCACCTTACTATTTAGGGATGAAGGTTTACTTATGGGAAGTGTACACGCATTTACGTGAAGGGAGAGTAGGAAATCCATTTTTGAAAAACCACCCTCAGTATACCTCGGTCTCCCGGTCATCGGCAGTCTAGTCTACAGTGAGAGTAGCGCGCTATACCATTCGGCCACCGAAGTGGGTCTACATCAGTAAAGTAACCGTTGTGTGAGGTTTAGGCTTTGTAACTTGTCGGTAAGTTTGATAAAATCTGGACACACTGACACACTACATGTCTTTTATCATACAGATAGGCTCTAGGTACCAACCCCGTGACCTATTTGGTGGGTCGCCACTCGCGAATACTAAACAGTCCCATTCTATTGAGTCATCATTGAAGACCTGTGAGGTTAGCTTTTTCTACCCCTCAGATAACACGTGTGGCCTGACTGTTGTCTCTACCCTAAACTATGCGAGTAAGAAGGGTACATATCACAAATATATTTTGTTTAGTAAAACATTGTTTTAGCCATAGAAATGTTTTTTTAAGTAAAACATTTCATAAAGAATAATTCCAAATTGTACTTCTATTTTATCTTACTCATAATATATTTCATACAAATTGTTATTTGACCTAATTAAACCTCTCTTATATTCTGATTTGTTCATATTCTGAATATAATGTTGTGACACTTTCCTTCGGAACGTTCATCGAGGTGGCAACAAGATAACAAACTGGACTCTTATCAATCTTATTGGAGGGATTCAGTTAGCCAATCACAGATAGGCGAGAGCTTTCTTCATTTATGTTCCATTTTAAGTTTTTTTGTTTGATTTGATCGTTCACTTTACCGGTTTCGCGTTGTTAGCTAACATACAAGTTATTTTATTTAAACTAAATTAGCTAGTGCAACATATTATATTGTGTCCAAATTTTTTTAAATAATATATTGGACCTTTTATAATATTGTGTATTTAGTATTTTAGATCTTGAGAACATTTTTAGTCGTTTATAGATTTATAGAAGACCATTGCCACCCACTATTATTGATGAATCAGTAAGTAAGTAATTTACATACATTATTTATCTTGATCAGAAAATTGTTTTTATTTCTGTGTTGCTACTTAAGCTTGAACATGAATTATTTTGTTATTAATTACTATGCACGTAAAGGCTATTAACTATTAAATCCAAGAAATCGTGTTTGGGAAGGTGAATTTCAGAGATATATTCTTCTTTGAATCGGGTGTAAATTGAATAGAATTTATTTTAAGTGCAAAGCATAGACATGTTTTTTATTTAAATGCGAACTAACCAAACAACATTAAAGTAACAAAATAATAGTCTCCCCCATTCTAGGGATTTATATTATTTAATTAATTTAATAAAATTAATCAAAGATATATTGGGAAGATTTGTTTTAAGACTGGCTATTATAACGCCCATTATGTGACCAGAAGGAAATATTAGTAATAAATAAAAACAATGCAAACAGAATCAAATATTTTTAACCTAATATAAGAGACTTGTTTGATATATACATATATTTGCTGTTATATTTCTATTTTTTGAACCATACTACTCAAATAAGAATCGAGTTATTATTTTTAACCAAAGAGTACCAGAAAATCTTGAAATCTACTAGTGAAATCGCGTTTGCATTTAAATATATTAAATAATATTTTATTATTTCTATAACCGCGTTTTTCTACCCGTTCAAATTATACGCCTATACACTAATTACAATAATGGTTTGAGGGATTAGGAAGGTTATATTTAGAGAAAGTGTATCTGAATCTGCGTTGAGGGAGAGTAGAAAACTATTTAGGAAATACCACCCTAGGTGCACTTCACAGAGGTGTAGCCCTAATCCCACCATATTCCCCAGTATAATCTATTGTGATGATCTAGTGAAATTCCATAGCTGTAACTTGAATTATTTATAGGGGTCCTCTATCTATGGTAGTTAGGGGCGAAGTCTCCAGACAGAATATGCCTAATTCTAAGGCCCATCTTGAAGTAATATTAGGTGTTTGAAGACATAAATGAGTTTTTATCTTGTGGTATGAATTGTGAAGGACTTGAATATTTTTTGTTTTTTTATTATGCAGTTTGTAGAAAAACTTACTAACAATAATTTCTTATGTATTAAAATTTGATGGCTTTCTCTTACATAACTCTTACAAAATATTTTCATTCATAATCATTAGTTCCAAGTCTCACAACCAGAGGAAAACCTATTTTAAAGGGATAATTTTTCCCCCCAAGAAAACTGGTAATTACGCAGGAATTAAATGCTGGGCACCTCTGACAAGACATCTTGTGAATGTGGGGAATTGTCAGGCCTCCACCGTGGTTCGGATTCCACGTTAAACTGTAGGTCCTCCATTTCATCTCACAATCACCCTACCATTACATATTAGCTTAAGTGCGTATAAACCGAACGGGTAGTAAGACGTAGTGATGATAATAATAATAATAACAATAACAATAATAAATGCTGGGGTTTAATTGGTCACGCCGAGTTAAATATATTTCTTAAATTGTTGGAGCTTGACTTAAATTTTCAGCAACTTTAATTTTTTTTAGCGCCGCGTCTTACTACCCCTTTGGGCTATACGTTTATGTGCTAATTGCGCTATTGGTTTTAGTAAGGCTATATTTGGAGGAAGTGTACCCGCATTTGTGTGGAGAGAGCATGGAAAACAAATTTGAAAAAACTCGGCTCTGCCGACTGAGATTCGTATCTCGATCTCCCCCTCATCGGCAATCCAGTTTACTGCGAGAGTAGCGCCTTAGACCATGCGGCCACCAAAGTAGGTAGTAGCTTTAATTAACTTCTGTTGAAGGGTATAGATATTATGGTGACAATATTGACAATTAATTTTAGTACTTACTAGATCAAATTAATTTTATGCACTTAACTCGGTCATTAGCGTGTTTTTCTACTGAGCTAAGGATCCTGGGTTCGAACCATAGGTGAAATTTAGGTTTATCCTTTCACATTGATGAATTAACGGCTGGGGACTGGATGTTGTTCATGTTCTATCAAGTCAGATTATAAGGCATATGAAGTTATGGCAAGCCCTTGGTGGTTAATACATGGCTCGAATAAAATACTGACCTAGGTCACAGGCTGGAAACGGTAATGGGTGTAGAAAAAATCTAATTATTATAAGTTAAAAAAATTAATTCTTACAGGATTTTTAAAGATTAGAATAATATATTAAGCCATAAGAGCAAAAAAATTGAGTAAACTGTTTTTGTCTTATAATTTGAAAACAGAAGGGTAAACAAACAAACAAACAAACAAACAAGAAGAAGAAGAAACAGACAAGCAAGAAGTTCTTAAAAAAAAGTAGTAGCTAATGATCAAAATAAGTTGATTGAATTTAACATTTCTTTCTTATTTAATATATTTTAGATATTTATATTTATTTATTTGCTTAGGGTAAGCTATAAATGGTGAAGCAACATCAATAAACCCGCAGCGGTGCCCGAATGTTCTAAGGTATCATCCTAGAAATAAACTGGACTGCTAATGACGGAGATCGGGGTTCGAATTCTGGTTGGGTGTGCTAAGGGTGGTTTTCCACTCTTCCCTCCACTAATATGCTCGTACACTTACTTTACACTCAACATTTCTCATCCATAATACATTTAGTGTAATTAGTACATTGGCTTAACATCTGAATGGGTAGTAAGGCCTGGTGTTTAAAAAAAATCTATAAATGTTTTAATTTTTTTTAACCAAGCACTAAACAATATCAAAAAAAGATTTTGAGACATCTCTAGTTAAAAAAAATCTGTTTAGAAAATACACAATATTTTACATTAAATATTCTTTAATACATTAGTGTTAGAACTTCTATGTTATTAAAATAAACTATTTATAATTCAATTTTGTTTTTCAGGTGAGTGCGAATTACTTGATACCTGCACGTTCTATTGTCCTACCCTGATACTATCGACTCGTCATTTGTCTGAAGGTAGGAAGATCGACTGATTATAAATATATCAATCCGCCAGGCCATGTCATACTCTTAAGGCCGATACACACAGAATGTAAGCCAAGGTACGCTGTGCTAAGACTTTGTCAGTTTGGTTTCACACTCATTGATAAGCTAAGCAATCGTTCCTCTTTTCACTCCCGACTTCAGTGTTTCTTTATGGTCTACTCACGTGAAGTTTAGTTATGTCTTTCTCCAAAATGTCTTGTTTGAGTTTTGGTAATAGTGCCGAGCTGGCGGTCTAGGTGTAAGGTGTCAGACTTATGTGCTGGCGGCCGGGGTTCAATCCTCGGTCCCGGCACAAATTTATCTGATTACCAAACCCTTCCTTCACCTCTGACAAGAGATCTTGTGAATGTGAGGAATGCTAGGCCTCCACCGTGGTTCGGATTCCACGTTAAACTGTAGGTCCTTCATTTAATCTCACAATCACCTTACCATTTCACATTAGCGTAAGTGCGTATAACCCGAACGGGTAGTAAGACGCGGTGCTAATAATAATAATAATAATAATAATAATAGTACCGAGGAAGAAAAGATGCTGCTGTTATCAGTTGTTTTGGAAGATGAAGAAAATTTAGGAGGTGGAGTTTTGACTTGTTCAATTAACGCTTCCATTTTAATATAAAAATGTTTGTCAAATATTAAAACATAAATATAATATTACATAAATACACGTAAAACAAACTGAAAACAACTTCAACACTTCTTTAGTTATTTTCACCAGACCAGCACTGCGTCAGTTCAACACGCAGCCCAAGTTGCGTTATGCGCATGCGCAACGTAAGATGGCTCAAGATGGGAGATGGAAAAATTGCCCGGCCAGCAATCGGAAAAAAAAACATAGCGTGGCCTAGCAAGGCATAGCTTAGCGTAGCTTTGCTTTCTGTGTGAACCAACACATTTAAATATATGGTACGCTATTTTTCTAGAGAGTTAGCAAAGAAAATCTTAGCTTAGCTTAGCGTTCTGTGTGTAACGGCCTTTAGTTTACAGAAAGTTTTAGTTCTACTTTTAAATATAATTGCATGAGTATACTTATTCACTGATAAAAAAAAACTTAATTTAAAATTAAATTCTTTTTACAAGTTTTAATACGTATAAAATGAGAAATTTGAAATATAAAGTTTTCAAAGGCTTTATAAAGAATTTTAAGCTTAAAATATTTGATAAATAAAAATTATTACAGAGGCACTATTTACAGAAACAATATTATATTATTTTATAAAGTTCCTTTAACAGTGTATCATATAGACCTGTTATTTAAATGTAAACTTAAAGATAATGGGAGGCCAAAAAAAAGAAGATATTATTCACCTTCAAAGTTGATAGTTTTTAGTTATATATTTAGCTAAAACTATATAACTATGTAGTTATTTTGAAGCACTTTACACACATTAACTGTAATATGAATAAAACTATCATAGCTATTTTATGAATTTTAATATAGTTTGACTTGGTTGACAGTAGTAGAATATTTCTGAATCATGAATGATAGATTTTCATAGTTTTCGTAGACGAGTCAAACGTCAAATGAGGAAGTGTTCATTAAAGTAAGATTAAAATGCAACACTTTTTAAATTTTACGTATTAGTTCTCGGCTCATGTTACTATTTTTAGTATTTGGAATTATAAAATGAATTACACGGGTTCTTAAAATAAATTATGACATTAAAATACAGCCATCTTTTTGATTATTTATGAATATTTTTGATATACAAGTGTTACGTTTTGCGGGTTGTTTTAGCGTGGTGCCATATTTTAATTCTTTTCAGTTATTCATTGTTTAATTTAGTTCGCAAGTTTGGCTTACCACATCCTGTTGAATATTTTATTACAGTACTGTACCCCAGGGAACCAATGAGAACACTACGTGACGCACCATTGCGAAATAGGGAACTGGCCAAATTTGTGCCTTAGCGTTTCGTCCACGAATTTCAAGTGTCTAGATTAAATACCCTTTCGATGGTATTTGAAGTATTCTTATTT
Source organism: Timema douglasi (assembly GCA_901482245.1). Lineage (NCBI taxonomy): Eukaryota > Metazoa > Arthropoda > Insecta > Phasmatodea > Timematidae > Timema > Timema douglasi. The sequence goes on along the minus strand of CABEEJ010001324.1, from coordinate 126,943 downwards.
TTAATCCCTGATTTCCCAGATCTTCTATTTAGGATTCGAGGGAGTATAAAGTATGTAGTTCATCGTATATGTATAAATGTTCAAAATTGATTAGTTTTTAATTAATAAACGTATAATCACCTGACTAGTGGTTGAATGGTTTAAGGTAGAGATAGTAAACCCATTTCACACGTTCGAAACGCAACGTTGCACGGGATAGTATTTTCTTGCCAAAGCTTTTTTTTATCCCTGCCTGATCAATTATTTATTACAAATAAATATTTTTATATATATTATCTATATATTTTTATACTTTTTAATATATATTTTGTATATATATATTATATTCTGTATACATATATTATATTTTGTATACATATATAATATCATATATATATATATATAATATTTTATATATATAATATTTTATATATATAATATTTTATATATATAATATTTTATATATATAATATTTTATATATATATAATATTTTATATATATAATATTTTATATATATATAATATTTTATATATATATATATTGTATGCATTCAAAAGAGAGGTTAAGGACTTTATGGATCTTAAATCAGGAATTATTTAAAATCAGGAAAAAATTATTGGTAAACAATGGTCCGCAAACCAATTCACACAAATCTCACATCTAAGAATAATTATAGTCCCACTGTTGCGCGCTCTTTTGAAAAATCCCTGGCTTCGTTAGGATCGTCAGAGAACAGTTTTGAAGTCGCTGTTGTAATTCTAATGAATCATTTATTGAACACGATTACACTAAACTCCTTAGCCCTCATTAAAACATATCTAAAGGGCCTGTGGGTTGGGGTTAGGAAGGGACATGTGACGGACCTCCTCAACCTATCATTACTTGTATCTATGTGCGAGTTGGTTTGCAAACACTAACACTACTAACTTACTAACTACTTACTAACACTTTCTCTCCCGATTTTTAATGAGTATTACAAGATCCTAAAATTCCCAACCCTTTTTATTTTCACACTTTCTATCTGAAGACGTAGCTTTACATATGATCATTATTACCATTAATTATAGCTGCAAGTTAATATTTTTACAAAAACCGGAAGTAAAGGGTTCTCGCCCAGGTGGCCCTGAAAGAGTATGTGACTTTGGACCCAAGGGCCCAAACGAGCGTCGGTTCGATTGTAGTTATCCGTCCACGCTTTGAACTTAGACCCTTTAGACTGGAAACACAGACCCGACACTAGGTTTGCGTGCCCAATAATGAGAATGTTCAATAAAAATTATAAATATTTGTATGGGCCGATTTATTTAAGCATCAATATCAAAACTAATATTTCTGTCAAATTTGGACATATTTTAATTAAGTATAAAGTACTATACACTAGCAATCCCACACGCCGTTGCCCGTGACCCACTGTGGTATTGTGTTAGAAATATCCTAATTAAAAAGCTAGTTAAAAATCCTGCTGCGAGGTGCTTTTGGACCCCCTCATTTACACCTCTGTTAAAAAATGTCATATCTCTGCGTGCCGTAGCTTTGGCTGGGCATCGCACGCAAACAAACAAACACTTACTTTCCTACACTAATATTATAAAGAAGAAATATTTTGTTTTTTTGTTTGTAATGAGGAATAAATTAAATTTTCAAAATAAAATATAGCCTATGCTACTCGCTGATAATGTAGCTTTATATTGGTGAAAGAATTTTTTAAATCGGTCCAGTAGTTTTTGAGTTTATCCATTACAAACAAAAAAAAAAAATCAAATCTTTCCTCTTTATAATATTAGTATAAATTAATTAAATATTTGTTTGAATTTTACCGACCAAAGCTAAAGTTATGATAGCTATATTAAGTGTAGCATAATTACTAAGTTATTTCCTGTTCTTTAAACTTATTAAATCGTATTTTTGACAAAAACCGGTAATTTTATGTCTGTAATATTAGTACGAGGGGAAAATAAACCTGAAATATCTTTGATGTTTGTATCTATTTGTTTAATTTGATTTTTTGTTGTGAAAATGAGATTTTTCAAAATATAACAAGCCAAGTTAAATAAGAAATTCATTTTAAATAAATACCCATGAATATTTTTCATTAGTTCCATTTTAACAGTATTTTTTTGTTGAATCTATTGGAATGGAAAAAGTGAACACCTGTAGAGTAGGAATAAAAGTTACATATATTGAAGGTTAATTACAAAGAAGTAAACCCTTTTAAAGCTTCACGCACAATGTTTCATTTCTGCATTCTGTTAATTAAACTCTTTGAAGTACGTTTCAATTTTCTGTATAATCACAAAATGTCATATGGAATCTGCTTGTTTTTATTTCTGGCTCGAGCACTTTTGTTTTTTGTGGTGCATATGCTGTTCTTACAGCAACGATAAATGGATCAAAAAGTTAATTTTACATAAAAAATGGGGCAAAAGAGCACCGTGTTAGATTATATAGTTTTTCTATTGCAATACACCGTACATTTTTATTTGTGATAATCCAATAAAAAAAGATTAGTATGACTGTACCCGTCAGCAAAATTACGAATCTACTTTTAACGTTCTAAATCATTATTCGACTTTATTTTGATCCTTCCTAATTCTCAGGAGTATTTTAAACAAATAGCTTTTTTTAAATTGAAAACATTAAACATCTTTTTACAAATTAACGATCAATAAAATAATATTATCTAGTTGTGAAAATAATTATTGTTTATTTACGAAAGTATATATTTAAATGCACGCTAATCAATAATTTTAGCCTAGTCAATTTTACGGTTTTTTTATATTCAAATAAAGATTTGTCTAAAAAAACATGAATTTGAGTTGGACGAAGGAAATAAAATCAATTTTTTTAAAGATATTCAAGAATAAAACAATAAAAATATTGGTTTAGTAGAGGTCAGTCTTGCGTTTCCAAGGTTTACGTTAAGCTTAACATTTCTTTAAAGCACCTTGTCTTATATTGTTAATCTCACACTTGAAAATCTTCTTTTCTCTTTATTAATATTAAGGGAAGAATCAATTCTATCGGTTATTGTACTAAAATATTAGTATATATTAATGATATTATACCATATATATATATATATATATATATATGTTTTTGCTACGTCTATATTCTCGAGAATATACCATTTATATATAGTACATCTATATTCTCGATTAAGTGGTTGTATAATTAGCTAATTACCTCTAACCATAATGATTCTTGTAATTTTGTAATATTTTAGTTGAGTAAGTTATATAGTATTGACTCTTGGAGATCTATCAAATAAAGTGCATTATATATTTAAGTTATATATAATACACTTTATTTGATATATCTAGAAATGTATGTTTAAATAACTAAGATAACAAAGTAGTTTAAGATCAATACTGTTGAGTCTACAACATTTAAAGAATTAATAATTATATTTTAAAAGTTATATTAGTTTTGATATATTTATAATTTTATTTTGGGATCTTTGCAAGACTTGAGACATATTTAAGACGCACATTCATCCACCCTTGTATATTTTCGAAAGATTCGTGGGAGATATTTTGGCGTCATTAACTGAGCCACTAAAAAAAAAGAGAGAGTACAAATGTTCGACCCGTATTTCAACTGGTATTTTCCCCATTTATTAAAAGTTGAAGCAAGTTATTTGCGGTAACTATACTGTCTATCCCTTATAAGGGAGTCCTATTTATTACACAGCTGAGCATAATTGCTGATCTCATGACATACTTACTGTACATAAACAAGAACCATTTAGTTGGTTAAAACTAATTAATTTACTACCCCTTTCCTGATTGTAGGAACAATATCATATTGATATTTTGTTTATATATATTTAAAAAAAATCAATTTTATTCTAACTTGTCTGAAGAACATACAACTAAACTTATTTGAAAGTCTTAAAGACGTGTAATAATGCTAATTTAATTCACTCTATAGATGTTAGTCAAATGTTAATTAACAGCCTAGGTCAAGTATTAATTAAAATTAAGACTTATTCTTACTTAATCTATGCATTTTTTAAATCGAAAGTTTATTGCTGCACCTACAAAAGTACGCCGTCTATCCCTGTCTTGAGCTAGTTATATCCGGTATACCTCCTACCTACCGTAATATGTGGGATCTGACTATCCTAACAATGTCTTGTGATTGGTTCAGGGTATGTAGCTCATTACATGTACCTCTTCCACTCTCCATTATCTTTATTTGATTTTGGATCAAATATTTTCTTAAGCATTTTGTTTTTGAATATCCTAAATTTCTTTTCATCATGTAAATTAAAATCCTTTATTCAAATATACCTTCCAATTAAATATAACTGTAATAGTTACTGAACTTGCAACTTATATACATTATTAGCAATGAAAACATCACGATCGATACTTGATCACATATATCAATTTTGTAAGGCACAACAGGGAAATTTGTGTACCTTGTTAAAATAATTCTAAATAAACTAATGATTAATACCTTTAGTAAAATTGATATAGCTGATTACAACTTACTTAAAACTTATGCCTATTTTGTCCAATCTGAATTTAGAATACTAAATGGATTTAAACAATCTCTAGATTATTTAATATTTCCGTCCCCCCACCCCCTTCTTTGCTAGAGCTTAGTCGTGTCTGAGCTAATACTTAATAGAGAGCTCATGTTTTTTACTAACCAAATGCATAACAAATTCTTTTAAATTTTAGACACAATTTATTGTATCGAAACAGGAACATTATACAGTTTTCTCGATATATATATATATTCATATCTTCGAATATTTTCTCGTGGGATGACCCCCTTACTCCCCCTATTCTGACAGGATTCCAGGACAAGGAGAACTAAGCGAACTATTGCACAGGTATAGAAGGGTGTTTGTTAGCTAGCTAAGTTTACCTTCGTATGAAATATAGTCTGTATATCCCATTCATTGTAGGAATTACTCTCTGAAAGGTCTTTTTTCATACCAATATGCCACTTATATAATAGATTTCTGGTAGGGAAAAAGGCCTTTCAGAAAACAATTCCTACGCTGAACAGACTTTACAATGAGTTTACAGAGGCTTATGACAAGAGGTCCAGTGAGGTCGTCAGAAGTTTGGTTGTGTCCTAGTCAGGATTAAGCCTGGTCTTAGCTTAGTGGTCCTGGGTTTACGCTTTGAGTCGTATCTCACCTCTTCTATCACTCTACCGAACTGACTTTAGGCTGGAATGGAAGGGGACGCGAGGAAATTCCGGTGTTTTTTATGACTTTTATTTTGACAAAATAAAAAATATTTCTGCAGTATAAACATAGTTTAATTTTCTTCACATTGTGACCTCAAATTTTTTTTCAATATCTGTCAAGGATGTCCTGAAAATTAATGACAACTTTTTCTCTTCATTTAAAAAGTGTGTTAGATAATGCCACCATGCTCATGAGACAGATATTCAACAACTGTTTATATCACCATGTGAAGAAAATTAATCATTATGTTAGTAAATTTTCAGGACACACACAAACACACAAACATACACACAAACACACACAAAACACACACACATACACACAAACACACACACATACAAACACACACACAAACAAACACACAAGTTTTCTGTTATACTATATATATAATATAAGAGAAAGATAGATTCATAAAAAGCTTAATGATTACATTTTTACAACGTTTTTAAAATTTTTATAACCTTTTTATTACCATTGTTACCTTAACACAATTTAATTTTTGGAATATTCAAAAGCCAAGTAGTTTAAGTCAATAAACGGTCAATTTTGAGTTTGATTATGGTTTATTAAATTCAAAATTATAAAAACATCTATTATTTTATGTAATTTCACTTAAATTGCTGCTAGGATTTATTTTACCTATCAAGACATTCCATTATTATTTTTTTAATCTTTTGGTCAGTGATAATGAATTGCAATATTACTGTGAGGGAAATTTAATTTCACTATTCGGCTTCTGAACTATCCAATTATATAATAATGTATGCTAACTGTTCATAAAATCCTTTGACGTATTACACAGGTTTTTAATCAAACCAAGCTTTTGTAAATACTCAACTGATTAACCCTCTATTTACAATCAATCGTGTTTTTGTTAACTCTTTTTACTATGATATGACAGTTGCAAACGCAACAAAATACAATATTTTGTTACGTTTCCATTAGCTCCTAACCGACATAATTTTATAAATGTCAAAACTATTCAAAACATTTGACTGTATCCGTTAATTATATATTATTTGTAAATTGAAAATAAACTATTTGTTGTCGATTTAATCAACTAAAACGCTTTTATGCACGAGTCTCACTGAAGCGAACATCTCACAAACAACATTATACAATGTGAAGTAGAGATTTAAAACGAGAATTATATAGTAATAGCCACGTAATGATCTATTTTTGCATAGTTGAACCTCGTCATAATATATCTGAAAGTTACCAACTTAATTCTGACTAAAATTATAACAAACCTTAATCAAAAGCATATCAGTAATATAAACCAAGACTTTAAAAAAAACTCTTTCGTACTAAACACAAATGGTGTCTATTTTATAATCTTTGATATCTTAAATAATACTATTTATCCCCCCCCACCCCCCAATTGGTTCCCCATAGGGCAATTAACTTATTGGCCTAGTGTAGCGAGAGTTTGTTTTTACTTTACAATTAGGCATTTCGTCCATCTTTCTGTTCATACGGATGTTTTTTTTCCGAGATAACTGCTAAATACTAGGACTAATTTTAACTAAATTGGACATTCTTTGGACCTAGGACACAGACAACTAAGAAACAGACTCTCAACCTAACAGGGGTTTCGCTGCGCTCCTTTTGCCAGCTTGAGTCCTTCAACACTAGGCTTCGCTAGTGTCACTGCTGGGTGATGATAGGACTAACCGCAGCGATCCTAGTGTTGGAAGACTCAAGCTGCCAAAAGGAGTGCAACCATTTTATCCTGTAGGTAAAGAGTGTAGGTATAATATTATCTGTTTGTAACCTAGGCCAAACGATGTATTTACATTGATTTTTTCACTTTAGTAATCCGTTTCAAAATGGCAGCTGCTCAAGAGATATTCTAAATTGATTTTAGTTTTAAAAAAATTCTAAACCATCGATCGAGTATCCAGGGATTATTTTTTTAAATTTGAGTTTTACTTTTAAAACTCGTTCACAACAGTTATTCTCTATGCATATAATGTACTTTATTGACTATATTAATAATTTTTTCTGTCTAATTTGATCGCCAAGGATGACATTAATATCCACTTTAAATCAAAGGAGAAATTATGCGAGATATTTCATCTCAAAATCAAAAGATAAGTATCAAAACTTATAAGCATAAGAAGGGACCAAGGTCTACTGTTCACAGAACTGCTAAATATGTTATTGTCTAGAAACCTAAGAGAGAAAATACAATCTCCCTTGGACTATTTCAAATTTATTGCGTTGCTTTATCAAAAACAGTGTCAGCTGAAGTAAAAAGTGTAATAGGAGATGCATGACGCGGACATCTGTGTATATACGGAAATTACAGACCATCCTTCTCTTTTAAAGGGGTTTTTTGTGTGCGATATGCCCTCGGGATTCGGTAACAGCGATAAGAGACTTGCTCCAAGTGACATGTCAAGCTGGGTCCCCTCCCTCCCTCTACCCATTTAAAATGTCGAGTTTTGTTGCCTCAAGGTGTTTATAAATAGACATAAGGATCATGCGTTCGGTATATTTTTTATGCTTTTTTAATTAATAAAGTTCGTGACTGCCAACCCAATAACAAAGCATAGAACAATCAATACATGTAAAAGTTATATCCCCGATATTTCAATTGAAACTTTTTAGAAATCTTTTTGCTATTTGTTGTACATTAATTCCCCTTAATTTAGCCAAGGAATTAACGGTCACAAAGTTTAGGGAAGAAAAACTGGCCACATAGGTGGGCTTTTCAAGGATTGCTCACATCAGTTAGTTTCACATATCGGATAGTTAATGCATTTGTCATAAAGCTATTAGCTTAGAGACATCAGTCACAAAGCTAACTTGAAAGACAAACTCTGTCTTAAAAAATCAATACATTTGTAGCAACTTTTTAGGAGTATATTTATATATACGTCAGTAATAGTTTTTTAATCAGCTCGTCTTAATACCTGTACCGGTTTTACGAATATATGATAGATTATTCTAATGGATTGAGATGAGTAAAGAAGCATTTTAAGAGTAATCCACCCGCATTTTCGTGGAAGGAGATTGAGAAATCATTTTAGGAAAAAATACCCTCAGTAGGCCTAGACCCGACCGGTATTCGAACCCCGATATCCCCCCACCCCACCCGTCATGAGAGTGACATCTTAGATCATACGTTCACTGAAGCGGGTCAGTAAGTCAACTGAGTAGAAACAATGGCCACACTTTTTTTTTATTCAAAGTTATTTAATGTGAACTTTCTTAACCGACAGATTTTATCAACACAGCTTAAATCCAGAACAAAAACAACACCCAATGACTCACTTACACCCCCTCCCAATAATTCTGGTCCCCTCAGACATTAATTAATCAATGTGAAAGGTGAAATACACATTTCACCAATGATTAATTGTTCTTTATGTCGGGAATCAAACCAGGGACCCTTATCTCAGTAGGCAGACATGTTACAGACTTAACTAACGTGTTTGACTCAAAGGCCTATACAGAGTCTGTTCATCGTAGGAATTGTTTTCTGAAAGGCCTTTTCCCCTACCAGAAATCTATTATATAGTAGGATATTGGTAGTAAAAAAGACCTTTCAAAGAGTAATTCCTACCGTGAATGGAGTATTTTACAAGAACGATGTTGAGCACGGTCAAAGTACAGGCTGAGCACTAGCAGAGCATGAGTGCCTGTCGTGAAAACAGCTGTCTCGATCGTCTATGCGCGCAGCGCCATGTTGTGGAAATATCCTCTGAGTACGGGCTGAGCACTAGCAGAGCATGAGGCCTGTCGTGAAAACAGCTGTCTCGATCGTCTATGCGCGCAGCGCCATGTTGTGGAAATTTCCTCAGAGTAGGGCCTACAGGCTGAGCACTAGTAAAGCACGAGGCCTGTCGTGAAAACAGCTGTCTCGATCGTCTATGCGCGCAGCGCCATGTTGTGGAAATATCCTCTGAGTACGGGCTGAGCACTAGTAGAGCACGAGGCCTGTCGTGAAAACAGCTGTCTCGATCGTCTATGCGCGCGGCGCCATGTTGTGGAAATATCCTCAGAGTACGGGCAGAGTACAGGCTGAGCCAGCCCGGGACCAGGCTCTGGCGAGACTCAAGATATTGCGTCATAGATCGTACTAGCACGAGGCTCATACTCTGCCTGTACTCTGGCCGTGCTCGGCATCCTCCTTGCATACAGGCCAAAACGTTAGGAACTATTTGTGTAAGTGTTGAAGCATAGTAAAGTAGGTTAGGTGGAAACACTTGGAAAGATAATAGTTAGTAACGATTTGATGAATGGGAGGACAAAGTTTGTGTGATTTCATATGTGATTATTTATGTTCGGAAGCAGAACAAACAGGGGACCGACTGCTAGTGTGGTGACGTAACTTGCGTCTCGTTGTTTGCACGGGGTGTATTGGTCGGACCACCAGCGTCACACGTGTGGATGCCAGGATAAAGAGAAGGGGAGGATGGGGAACTAGTGGATGAAACTCTGGGGCAGACAATCGGCCTCGCGTGGAACGGATGTTCTCATATCAATGATGTGCATGCTTTTTTAATTTATTCCTTGAAATTCTGGAACGGTTTTTTCATAGAATACATCCAACCCTAATTAGTTAATGTGATTTCACAGGGAGAGGAACTTCAAAACGGACCTTTTTATTTGTTTAGGTTTGTAAACAAAAGGTTTTTTGATAAATTATAATTTAGTAGAGTACTTAATTAATTAGTTTGATGACATAGATAGTTTAAAATTTGCACAACAAAATGTAATTTACTTTTGCATATTTGATAACTAATTTCTGAATACGGTATCAAAATTCAACGAAAAAATTCCGGGCTAATACACATTTAAAAAAAAAAGCTTTCTAGTGAGAGGGAAAAACCTAATTTGTGTCTGCGAATGACTGTATTTTTCAATTTATTGACTTTCTGTTAAGTTCAAAGCTTCATTATATTTCAATATATATTTATTTTATTCAAACTGATCCTTCCAGAATGCCATACAATTAGAAGTGAAGTATTCTTTTAGCCTTCCCACGCTTCTGAAAAACCTGGAGAACATAACGCAGGAAATTTGATGTCTCGTAAAAACATGGCAAATAAAGAGAATTTAACAAAATATTATCTAAGTACTGGAATAATTGTGAATTTGGGACATTCAATTGCAAGATGGGTGACCTGGCGGTCTAGGGGTAAGGTGTCAGAATTCTATGCTGGTGGCTGGGGTTCGATCCTTGGTCCCGGCAAAGATTTATCTGATTACCAAACCCTTCCTTCACCTCTGACAAGACATCTTGTGAATGTGAGGAATGCCAGGCCTCCACCGTGGTTCGGATTCCACGTTAAACTGTAAGTCCTCCATTTCATCTCACAATCACCCTACCATTACACATTAGAGTAAGTGCGTATAACCCGAACGGGTAGTAAGACGCGGTGCTAATAATAATAATAATAATTGCAAGATCCTACATAGTTATGTGTCTTTATTGAAGAAAAATCAGCAAACAAGTCTTTTTTCTCTCCCTACCTTCGCACCCCATCTGGAATATTGAATTGAGTTAAACGTCTTCCTATGTTTCTCCGTCATGGTCAAATAAAAAAATAGTTAAAAATAGATTGTTTGGTCAGATACTTGTTAAGTTTTCCTTAAGGAACTAGCATAATCATCACAATAGACTCTCTTCATGTAAAATTTATAAACAACATTGTTCAAACCATTTTATAAAAACTTTGAAATTTTCAAAAATCAGGATTTTTAAACTACCTTCAAACATCTATATTCGTGAAAAAAAGAAATATTATTTATCATTAAAACAAATCATAAAATGTATTTCAAGCTAAATATCTCGGGTTATCTAAACATGTAACATTTTATAAAATTCATCAAAATTAAATACCCTTGAATTAATTTATTTAAAGAAAAACCCCATTATTTATCATCTAAGATAATTCGCGGATAGGAATTTTGATCAAAATTTCTAAAGCTATTTATAAGAAATCATGTTTCACTTAGTTCCTATTAAATTGATTTTTTTTTTTAGAGAAAAACAAATAAATACAGTTTCCATATATATTTTTAAAAAAATATCTACCGAATAACCACTTTGTACCAAACCATAAGAGGTTATATTCAAAATATATCAAAAACTTTAAAAAACTCCTCATTCAATTTTTGTCACGAATGTTTGGACACAGATTATTCTGTTGCGAACGAAACTTGCAGCATGCGATGTTTTTAGTCCCCTTGATATCATATACTATCCCATCTGGACACGTATTTGTCCATGCGTATCAAAACGGGCTTTAAATGAACAACAGTAAATCGATTGGTAGTGCAGTTATCACTTATCAGATTCACTCCACGTGACAAAACATCATACACGTACATTATTGCAACGTCTATATGTTAAGCTGTTGTTTACGGGCTGAAATGTCGTTACGATAGTTTATATAACTAACAAAAGTGCTTTCTGAAAATATCGTTAATACAATGTGATCATTAAAGATTAGATTAAATAAACCCAAACCAAAGTGGGTATACAATTATTTTTTTTATTTGGTAGCTCATAATGGGAACTTTTTTTTTTTCCCGGCGTCCCACTCGGGCTATACGAATATTATATTTTCTGCACTAATATCTATAGGATGAAGGTATAATTAGGAGGAAATGTACTCCCATTGGCTTAGTGAATGAAATTGGATTGACAAAAAAAACCCTCTGTACACGCGGCTGGGACTTGAGCCCTGATTTCAGTTACTGACAAACTAGACTTATTGACCGTTTGCTCACCAACGAGATATTGCTCATTACTATGAATTTAATATTTAAATAATATCTTGTGATTTTGTGTAATGGGGTTGAAGTGATCTGAATTATTATCAGCCTGGTTTGATGGATTTTTATTGAGTGATAAAGATCTGTAGCACAACTTCCTTCGGAGGGGAAGTAAAGCCATCAGTCCCATGTCGATTGTGGCATTAAAAGAGACTTGGAAGTTATATGAAAATATATTTCACGGAAAAATTGATAGGCCCTTTCGCACTCACTCATAGAAATTGTGTGCCAATATAATCAGTTGGTTCAGAAAGTGTATATTTAATACTTCAAATAAATCAAAATCAAACTATAATATCTTAAAACCTTAATCTATTATTGTGTTGAAAAACATATAATTAAAAAAACGCGACCAAAAGCGTAACAATAAAACTCAATTTATAGTTAGTAAAATAAAAGAAAAAATATGTGAAAGCTAGCTAAATTTAGAGATTTTGGACCAGTTTCATAGTCAAGTTTAGTACGCCTAAGTGCGGCGCTACACTAAGTACAAGACGACACCTACCTAAATCAGAATGGAATGGGCCGTTCTCGCATAGGAAACTGGCCCATTCCATTCTGGTTTAGGTAGGTGTCTTCTTGTACTTAGTGTAGCGCCGCACTTGAGGCGTACTAAATTTGACTATGAAACTGGCCCTTTGTCTTCGTAAGGAAAAGTAAAAAACAATGAATTATCCGCACACCTTAGTATGCAGATGCATAAATCTCGTATGGTTTGGTTTTACGATGACTGAAGATTTTTTTCTTAAATTAATATACGGATAACCCAAACAGGTAGTGAGACGCGACGTAGATCCTGCCAGAATAAAATGGGTATTATTGCAAATCGCGCAATTCTAGTTCAAGGTCAGATCTTATGTTTTCAATGCTGAGCACGCACATTGAAACGAGACATCTAGCGTTGACTCAATGAAATGCACTCTTGAAGTCGTGCCTGGTAAGCTAGGTTTGCACTAGAGTTTTGCGACGAGAGTTTTATTCTTTCGCGGGTGAAAATCAAAAGCCGTAACCCACCGGAGGGCCGCACAAAATCGTTACGCGGGCCGCATGCGGCCATCGAAGCGGGCAATATCATAAAGATCGTTATTTATTCCAGTATTGTATTCCACTATTATTTTCCAACTATTTATTTGTATTGGTACCGGTTTTAATTCGCTTTTCACAATTCCAAAATAGAAATGAATATCTCTTACTTGAATAATATAATTGAATTTTCTACTAGGACTTAAATCATATTTCTTTATTTTCTCTTTTGTAAAAAAAAAGCACATCCATAGAATGTGGAACTGCTCGTTTAAGTGGAAAACCTCTGTCTTTTTACTCGTCCGTCCTCTCTTTTTATTTCATTCCCAGGTCACTTTTCAGGACGAAGTCTGATACATTTTTTTTATTAAGGATTTGAAGAAGAGCTCTGTATAGGGTCAATGCAGTTTGGCCGTGAATGGCATGAGAGAATGTTGAATCAGAACTTGTGTATCGAGTCGGAGTAATTTTATTTTATTTATATCTTGAAGATGTATGAAAAGAATGTCACGATCATTCACAATAGATTTACTCCTCAACATTTTGAAAAGATGAATTTGAGTAATTTTCATATAGACAAGCCTATTCTATAACGCCTGTCATGAGGTAAATATTGGACAATATTTTCAGATATAAGATTTTAATATTTCTTTACTCAAAGGACGAGAAAAAAGGTCAGTGTATTTTCAGTTTTAATAGAAAACAAGATTATTTGAAAAAATAAATCAAATATTTCTTCGTTAGAAACATAGTTTTATTCTCTACAAATTGTAATCTTAACAGTTCTTAAATAATTGTCATAAGCTTATTGCCATTTGATTAGAAACATTTAAAAAGAGAGGAAAAGCTATCAAATCATATGACACCGTTAACCGATTTCAATAACTGTTTTTGTCAATATTTGAATAACATTATTATCTGTTTTTCTACTGGAAACACATTTGACTTATTTTTTTGATTAATAATAATAGGTGTTTTGTCTTACGGAAGGTACATTCCTTTTGTTGGTAAGGTCGTCAATGCCTGCCTCTTCTTTGAACTCTTATAATTTTCTTATTTCCTTCAAGTCATCCAATATTTGAGTTCTTCCTTTGATCCTCTTCCCCTAAACCTTTCCTTCCATGTCGTCATGCAAACAACACGTTTCTCCTAAGGATGTGTCCGATCCAGTTTGCTTTGTGTCGATGAATAACATCCAAAATGATTCTCTTTCCACCCAATCTTATTAGGACTTGTTCATTTGTCACCCTGTCTCTCTACCTGATCTTCTCAAATCTTCTCCAACACCACATTTCAAAGCTCTCAAAGTATTTATATTTCATCTTCTTGAGAGTTTAAGCTATGCTCCAAATGTATTATTTCATTGTTTATTTTGCAAGTAAACATATTTTGCTAGACAAACTGCAAAAATACTGCCCTTGAATTACAATCCCTTCCATCTCATCTTGAGCTAGAAAATATTAAACTAGACAAGTTAGGCTCACAACCAGATCATTACTTGACTTGGTTAGATATAAAGTTTTCAGAAATGTCTTAAATTAAATTCCAATGTAGATGCGTCAATATAAAAACACGTTCTCTAAATATATAGACCTTAACAATGATACACTTTATCTTAATTTTGTCTGAAATCAGAATTAAGCCATAAAATCTTGGATCTTGCACAGAAAATGTTTCGTCTTAGCACCTGTTCAGGTTATACGCATATTTACTAATTACTTTAATGAGTTAGGGAAGAGGAAGGTTAAATGTAGATAAATTATACTGTCATCAGCATTCTAGTCTATTGCTAGAGTGACTTCTTTTAGATCATTTGGCCACCGAAACTGTAACAATTATGTGTAAAAAAATGTGTCCCATAAATAATAGTAATATGAAATACAATTTATCTTATAATTTAATGTATGTTTGGAATAAAGAAGTAGCGATGTGAGTATGGATAAGTGATATGTACCAGACACATTAATCATTCTACTAATATGACACTAGCACGAACCATTTGAAATATAGATCTTCATGAAATGATTCTATTTGTTAAAAATGTCAGAACATCTCGTGATTTGTTAAAATATTAAAAGAAGGAACAAATTCAAACTGTGTTTTTTAGCAACTCTCTTTTTTGTTAGTGAAATTAAAACAACTATTACAGACTACTAGTTTTTATTTTTTGTCTATTTTGTAGATATAACTGCAGTTCTTCTTTAAATTAAAGCTATAACTTAAATAATAAATAGTAATAATAATTTTGGAAGTATAATTAGATAACGTTATAATATCTACACTTTATAAAAGATAACCTTTTTGGCCAAAATAAATAAAATCTTGCTTAGGTAGATATATAACACACACAGGTGCGGCAGAAATATAGACGGTTTTTGCAAGTGTAATAACTTTTGTATTTTCGAACAAAAAAATTGTTTACATTTTGTCATTAAATTCAGCATATTTTGCCATTGTTATTTACGCCATGAAGCCCTTTTTAGAACACTAGTTAGGTATCAAAAATAACTTTTTACAATTGCCTTCCATGTTCATTCACACATTGATGAATTATTATTATTAGCACCGCGTCTTACTACCCGTTCGGGTTATACGCACTTACGCTAATATGTAATGGTAGGGTGATTGTGAGATGAAATGGAGGACCTACAGTTTAACGTGGAATCCGGACCACGGTGGATGCCTGGCATTCCTCACATTCACAAGACGTCTTGTCAGAGGTGAAGGAAGGGTTTGGTAATCAGATAAATCTTTGCCGGGACCGAGGATTGAACCCCAGCCGCCAGCATAGAAGTCTGACACCTTACCCCTAGACCACCAGGTTACCCCACATTGATGAAGTCTTTCTCTGAAGTAAGTCATGACATCACGAAAAATGTTTATCGGTATTGGCCTAATTTCACGTTCGATATCAACCTTGAGTTCTTCCAAAGTGCGTGGCTTATCAATTAAAACTTTCGAATTCAGATAGCCCCACAAACAATAGTCACACGCCGAAAGATCGGGTGACCACGCTGGCCAGGTGGTATATCCACGAAGTGAAATTAGTCGTTGTGGGAACATGTCTCGAAGCACTGCCATGGAAAACTCGTGATGTATGGTGGGTTGCCCCGTCCTGCTGGAACCACACTTGGGCATTGTTCAGTTGCGTTCTTCGCATTTGAGATCTGAGGAAGTTTCTTAACATCAAAAACAATAGCGATCAGAATTCACCGTAGCACTTTGACCATCCTGTTCGAAGAAATATGGGCCAATGACCCCACAATTTGTCATCCCACACCATACTGTTTCTCGTTGTGAGTGAAGTGGACGGGACATGATTACGATAGTGTCATCAGTCATCGTTTCCAACATCGTTTTAGCGTACGCAAGTCGTGTCACGTGATCACGAGGTTGTAACTCCTGAGTAAGTACTATTTTGTACGGGGGGAGAGGGGGGGGGGGAATGCAAATCCAAGTGCAGAGCAAGACTTTAGCAATGTGTGAATGAAAATGGAGGACATTTGCAAGACGTTATTTTCCCTACCTAACTTGTGTTCTAAAAATGGTTTCATGGTGTAAATAACAATGGCAAAATATGATGAATTTAATGACAAAATGTAAACAAATTTTTGTTCAAAAATATAAAAGTTATTAAACTTGCAATACCCTTATATATTTCTGCCGCACCCTGTATATAACTAAATTTTACACATGTTTTAACTCCAACAGAACTTTACTCGTTGTCATAAAATAACATCGTTGCCTTTTACTAGCAACTTTTCAATTGAGAGAAAGATTTACTCTCAAACTAAGTAATACCCACTACGAATTAAAAAACTGATGAGATACAGTGACAATTAAACTAAACGTAACTGATTAAACCATGTTGGATTTATTTTTAACAAAAGCAATTGTCATAAAAACTGTAAAAATGTACAGTAACTCGCCTTCCCGTCCATCCCCCCTTTAACACTTATTTTAGACCCGCTTCGGTTGCAAAATGGTCTAAGGCGTCACTCTCGCAATATAATAGACTGGCGATAACAGGAAGATTGGGGTTCGAAGTCCAGTTGGGCATATAAGGGTAATTTCCCTAAATATTTTCCACTCTCCCTCCACGCAAATGTGGGTACACTCACTCTAAATTAAACTATTGTCATATAAAATTCATTAGCGTAATTAGTAGGCCTACATATGAAAAATAAATTTAGGTACGCTTTTTTTTTAAACAATAATTACTATTAATTTTGTGCTATTTCTTACGAGGGGTCGGTACTAAAATTTTAAATTAAAAATTAATGTTTTTATTTTTTTTGTGTCATAGCCCAAATTTATGGTGATATGTATTAACTCAACATAATTTAACGGCTTAAGACAATATTTTATAAATCAAATCAATACTTACTCTTATACAACACTAAACTTGTTTGTATTAAACTTCGGTATTAGTTACGAACTTCTAATTAACCCGATTATCAATTTCAGAGATTATTAGTTATTCTCAAGTTTCTCACTCGCTTATTTTATTCCAAGAATATGTTTCCAAATTTCTTCCCGCCGAACAAACCTACAACCTATACACGATTACTGCATGTGTACACATCTTGTCGCATCCAAAAATTGCCGATAATTCCTCGGTTCTATAAACTCCCTCTGAAAAGGAATTTAAAATCGATCAGTGAAATTCTCCACGTAATTACTTTACCTGCCACAAGGGAGTGCTATAATTCAAAAGTGGGAGTGTGATAAAATTCAGGTTGAAAATAACAATATATATTTCGTAAAGATATTGAAGGTAGATATGTTTGACTTGTTGCATATCCACCTCTATGTATAGGGAAAGTCATGAGAAAATAACTTGTTGGTCAGTGGTGTACCAAGAAATTTACTTTTAGAGAGGACATAATATGTTTAAACGCTAATTATTTTTTTATTAATAGAAAAATTAGGGTAACTTTTAATATATGTAACCTTAACTCTTGAATATAATGCCGTGTCATGAAATTAAGCCTAGCTCCTAAACATATTTCAGTGTTTATATCAGTTATAGCTTTTATCAACATTTTGTAACCCGCTTCGGTGGCCGCATGGCCTAACCCACCACTCACGCAACAGTAAACTAGAATGCCGATACCTGAGAGGTCAATATTTGAATCTCGATCGGGTGTATTTAGTTTATTACGCAATTGTTTCCCCACTAGCTTTCCATGCAAATGCGGCTACACTTCCTCTAATATAACTTCCAAATTTCTAAAACCACTAGCGTAATATGTAAACAAACGTGTAACCCAAACGGGTAGTAAGACACGGTGCTAATATATACTCGTATTTTATCGGTGTATATATATGTGTATGTATATATTTGTGGCCTTAAAGAGGTGTGACACTTGTTAAAGCAATAACACTTGTTGTTAAGTACATATTTTGTTCTGCTTGGTCAATAGTGGGTTTTTAAGCTGATTAGAGGGTACTTGGTTCCATCTCCGGTGGATACAAAAGATGTATAATTCCCTTTGCCAGTGATTAATTTAAATAATTATGAATTATCAACTGTGTTCTATGGATTTAGCTATTTTTAAAGTCGTTTCCTGGTATATGGTTAATCAGTTAAGGTTTTCATCAAATACCCGAAAATAAAATAAAATATTTAATGCATCTATGTAGATATTTACAACAAAATTATATAAATTTGAGATCGTGAATGTGGGTGTCATTTTGGTGGCTTTTTAGTTGAGAGGGTATCCATCTAGCTCTGAGGCTTTTGAGATAGCTCCAAGCAAGACTGTTACCTTACTGTGTAGACAAAATATATAAATAGACGTCTTATAAAAAATAAATAAATAAAATAGTCCTACAACATGATGGCTTTAAAGTTTTTTTATTTCAACTATATAGACAAAAATGTAAGCATGTTATTATGTCATGGTATTTATTCTGTTATTTTTACTTAACAAATGAATCACATTGAAAAAAGATTTGTTTTTGCTGTTAATAAGTAGATACCATTTTAGTCAATTATTTAGTCTTAACGTCAGAGTTAGCAGTTGACCTTCAAATGATTTGGAGTTAAAATTGGTCAACTTAAAAAAAAAATTAATATTAAATTTATTAATGCATACAGCTATAACTATTTTAATATATATATACACATGTGTATATATACACACACACTTGTATATATGTATATACATATATATATTAACAAATAGATACAATTCCTACTTTTTGAAAATATTAGACGGCATGCGTTCTGAAAAACTAGTAAGCGTATGTATCACAATATCACTAAAAAATTGAGGGAGACCTGGGTGTCTAGGGGTAAGGTGTGGGACTTCTGTGCTGGGGGTCCAGAGTTCAATCCTCGGTCCCGGCACAGACTTATTTGATTGCCAAACCCTTCCTTCACCTCTGACAAGACGTGTATTAATCACATCTTGTGAATGTGTGGAATTCCAGGCCATCACCGTGGTTCGGATGACACGTTAAACTGTAGGTCCTCCATTTAATCTCACAATCACCCTACCATTACACATTAGCGTAATTGCGAACAACTCAAACGGGTAGTAAGATGCGGTGCTAATAATAGTTCCTATAAAATTGAGTGGTACTGAATAATATGTGATATATTTTAATAAATAAAACCAAATCAACCCATTTAATTTGGAGTTGGAATATTGTTTCATAAAATAAGAAAAGCCTATTTTTTTAAACTCTCCAAAGTACAGTAGTAGTCATTATTATTGAAATATAATACAACTTACCATCATAGAGCACTAGTCCTAGATTTGAGGGTAACAAAGCTTAATTCAACAAATGTAGCCATTAGTTTAATTAAAGCAGAGTACACTTTGTGAAACTAACCAAGTTAAATCAATTATTATCATTAGTTTTACTTTCATCCGGCCAGATCTCCTCTACTTAGTAACAGCAAAAACAAATTTTATTTCAATGTGATTCATGTGCTAAGTAAAAATAACAAAATAAATACCATGACAAAATAACATGCTTACATTTTTGTCTATCAAAGTTAAAATAAAAAACTTTTAGCCCATCATGGTGTAGGACTATTTAATTAATTTATTTTTTATTAGACCTCTATTTATATATTTTGTCTACACAGTAAGTCTTGCCTTGGCTGATTTCCCTTTGGAACTATCTTAAAAGCTTCAGTCCATTTTTCATAGGAACAACCTTATATGAGAGCGAAGTGTTTTTTTTAGCACTAGTTTCTTATCTTACCTGGCGAAAGCAAACTTAGGGTGTCCGAAAACAAGATGCTTAATAAGATATTGGGTCTAAAAAGGGATGAGGTTATATGATGATAAACTACATATCCTGTACCGATCGCAAGACATTGTAAGGATAATTATTATTATTAGCACCGCGTCTTACTACCCGTTTGGGTTATACGCACTTACGCTAATGTGTAATGGTAGGGTGATTGTGAGATGAAATGGAGGACCTACAGTTAAGCGTGGAATCCGAACCACGGTGGAGGCCTGGCATTCCCCACATTCACAAGATGTCTTGTCAGAGGTGAAGGAAGGGTTTGGTAATCAGATAAATCTGTGCCGGGACCGAGGATTGAAACCCGGCCGCCAGCATATAAGTCTGACACCTTACCCCTAGACCACCAGGTCACCTGTAAGGATAATCAATTCCCCTAGATTACGATGAGCACGACATGCAGCGTGAATGAAAGAATCTAGAACCTTTTTCAGGGTATTGACTCACTAACCCAATGGGAAGACTTAAACACAGATTGAAGGAGAAAAATAAAATTGATTTGATATAGGGTTTTAATGTGGTGGACTGGTTAAAACTAGCTCAAGATAGGGATAGGATGTAATGTGGTGGACTGGATTAAACTATCTCAAGTAAGGTATAAGATTTAATGAGGTGGGCTGTATAGAACTATCTCAAGATAGAGATAGGTGGCCTACTTTTGTATGTTCGGAAATGAACATTTGATTTTCTAGTGCCATAGAGTAGACTAAGTAAGCACTGCGTTTTACTGCCCATTCTGGTTATACGTTTATGTAGGCCTACTAATCATGCTAATCGTTTATGAATGAGGAATTCTGAATTTAGAGGAAGGGTGATTCTACGAAAAAAGTAAACATTAAGTGCCATTCAATTAGTAATAATAAATGTTAATATTATCACATTTATACTTTATACCTAGTTGATTGAACATTATTGTTTATAATAAGTATGTGTTATTGACAATTTATTATTAATAAGATAAATTAAAGAATAAAAAGTTATCAGCTTTCTCAACACCATGGTGTATCCCAACTTCATCCTATTGGGAAACTTTTGTTTAAATTATAGTAAACTTTTAAAGAAATCAATTATAAAAACGTGGGGGCACACCAATGGTAATTGCTTGATAATTACATACATAAATTGTATTTCTGTATTTATTTTAAGACTTTTTAAAAAAAAGCCCTCACAATTTTATCTCAACTCCATGGAATAAGTAGTAGTTCATTTTAATTCCAATAGAGTGAACTCTATGGAAAAGTTGTGTGAGGTAAATGCAGATATTTCAGCCATTTTTTAAGTCTTGTGACAGTGTAGTTGTTTGAATGGTTTTCATTGTGATTTTTGCTGAAATAATATGCATTGGTTGTTGAGTATGCTTTTTACTTCTCAACACCATAGTTTTGATTTAGTTTTCATTATATGCATCTTTTAATTACGTTTAGTTGAGAAAAGTTAATTATATAGTATTATAGATTTAGCTACATAACCAAACTGATCTTGCCAAAACTTGTCTCAAGGACCATGTTCAAAGTAATATTTCTCAACTCCATGGCATACTTAAAAAGTAAAAAAAACATGGAGTTGATCAGAGATGATACAAATGAAGCAAAAGACCAGACACTTTTTTTTATATATCCCAGGCTTATATTAAAATAAAAAATATTATTTATTTTGATTACATTTAGTCCTGGGCCTACTTCACAATTAGGCTAAGGCTACCAAGTAATTTCTTTATAATTGTGCAACAGTTTATTTGATCATAAATTTAAAATAAATACTTGAACACAGTTCTGCTTTGTGAATATTTGGTTTTGAGCTTTATTTTTAATATATCGTACGAATATCACAAAATATCTTTAAAGAAAAGGTTTTTAAGTAAAATCTGATAATTTTGTTAGAGGTACTAGGACTATAAAAACAAAACGTTTACCAATAAATAAATAAATACAGTTTAGGTTAGAAAAGAAAAAAATGCAAATAAAGATAGCACAGAGAAACTATACGAAGTGATTCTGTAAAGTATGAAGAATTTAAAAGAAAAGAATGAGAACAATGGCAAAAATGAAAAAAATAAGATGGTCAAGTAAAATACATTTCTGAGCTTCAGAGAGAGAGAAGAGAAAAAAAAATTGGCGGCAATCTTCAAATAGACATTACCAGAACAATAAAAAAAACAATAACCACAGAAAAAAACTATTGTTTGTTAATTATTATCCTCCAGCAAGCCCTTTAGTATTTAATTGTAACTCTAATGGTGGAAATGGAATTAAAAAAGAACCAGGAAGTTCTGGTTTATAATCTCCGGAAATAGCCAGTACCGTTACTCATTGAAGGAGAGGTAGGAAAAAGGTTCACAAGGATAAAACAAAAGCATACAGAACAATAAATAAGATGAAAAACCAGTTGCTCAATATGACCACAAAAAAAAAGTTGGTAACTGGCAATACTTTCAAAAAATACAGGTTATTGAAACAGTTCCGTGCGTTCTTGACGTATAAAAGGTTTTCTAGCTATAGATGTACGAAAACGAACACACATTATGAACGAAAATTGTATCTAAGCTCTTGTATTCCTAAAAATGTTATTGATGATGTTCATGTTTTTCTTGAAAAAAGACGAAAACAGTAGAATGTGTTCTGAAAACAACCTTAACTAGAGGAGGAAAAAAAAAAAGAAAAATCACCAAATGATTCCATGAAGAGATTTTGTTTAATATTTTTAGATATTCACAGATACAAAGTTAGTAATGCATTGTTTTGCAAACTCGGTCCATTTCCTCCAATAGTCAGTAACCGTAAGACATGTTTATTTATTTTTCATGAGAATACAGAACTTTTAGTCAACTCAATTTTCTAGGTATTATTTTTACTCAGAACACACAGGATATTTTCAAGGAAACATTCTGTGAAAGATACAGTGAAAAATGTTTGTTACGAACGTGTTATTTATGGAAAAACAGATCAATGTTGCAGAATTTGATGTAGACAAAGAAGATTTGTTTAGGAAATGGTCATAAACGAGAAAGAGAGAGTCTGCCAAACAACAAAGAAAGTTGACATAAGATGTACACAGAAATAAACTTTTCCAAACAATTTGCTTAAATTTATGCATAATCACTTTAATATTCTTCACCAATATAAGAGCTTAGATGACTTGAAGGCAAATCTTAAAATTACTGAGATATTTATACATGTTGACTTTTCAGATAATCGGGTTTGTAAATGTTACAAAGAAGTACAAACTGTCCACTTTGGTGCATCCAAGCAGCAAGTCACCCTGCCCACAGGTGTTATGTATTACTTATGTGGAATTTATAACACCATAAAGTTGATTCATTTTGCAGGCTGTCTTGACTCATTAAAACACGGACCATATGCAATTTGTACGCATCTTCATCCTGTAATTGAAAGTGTCAGCTCACGGTTTACAAATATTACAAGCATAAATGTTTTTTTTATTAGATATCCTAGCAACACAATACATAAATAAGTCAATGTGTTATTTATTTGCAACACATCTGTCAAATTTTAAAATCAAATGTCAAACTTTGACTTGAAAACTACAGTAAAGAGCTGGCCACGGCAAAGGTGCCGCGGATGGAATTGAGGGTGTCATTAAACAAACCGCAGACAGACTTGTTGCTCAAGGTGAGAAAATACCTAGTTACAGCACTGGTTGACAAATTAAAAACCAAACAATATTCCTATGGCAATATATACACAAAAATAAATTAAATCATCGAAACTGTTAAAGCTCTTCTGCATGTGAAAGTTTAGACATTTGTAGGCACCATGAAAGTACACCAAGTTACCTGGAACAGTTAATCAGCAAAAAGAGTCAATTTTCGAACTCTTAGAAGGTTTCCAATGTACACCTGGCCTAAAGTGCAAACATTAAAACCTAGGAGAATTGAACTTCTAAGGTCTTAGAGCTTGATTTGTCACAAGTTAATTCATATGTAATAAAATTTCTAATTTGAATTAAATGTACAGATACACATTGTAATATTGCAATCATTATAACACTTCATAGTTATTTCAATTAATACTTTTTGTATTCATTTAAATGAATCCTGTGCTAATATTATCAACTCCATGTTTGTTATTTCAACTCCATGTGACGTGTAAAATCTAAATTTAAATATTTTGTGGGGATTCAATTTTTTAGCTCTGTTATAACATTAATTTACACTATTAAGATGTAATAGTTGTAATATTTTCAAAAAATATCAATGAAACTTTTTTACATTCATTTCGAAACTTTATTATTTACTATTTCTGTAGAATGACCCATTCGCATTTGGGTAGAGAGAGAGGAAACCATTTCGGAAATACCACCCTCAGTACACCAGATCTGGATCTAACCACAATATCCCCACTCTCGACAATCTAGCGTATTACAAAATTAGCACCCTAGACCATCCGGCCACCGAAGAAGGTCCGAATTAGATTGTTCTAAACATAATTGATTTGATTTCACAATAGTACATTTTATAATAAAATACATATTATATTATATGACTGTAGAAATGATATTTTTTGAAGAAATTTGAAGAAGAAAAAACCCTATAAATTTCGTACTAAGAAAATAGTGGCAACCCTGTAAGAAGTTAAATCCAATAAAACATATTTTTCGCGAATTGTATTTTACCTCTCATATTATAAATGTAAGAAACAGAAAATATGTCAAGGAAGATAGGGTTAAGCTCTCGTCGCAACCTACTACCCTCCCACCCCCTTTTCACCCCTCGATTGTGTTCCAATTGGTCGCTCAACCTATTTCTAACCTTTAAAAGGGCAGCCGCTATAGCAGGGAGAAACACAGCGATAGTTCCCAGCTCACAGGAGGAGAAAGTAGGAGGAGTTATTTCACGGTCCAACTGGTTTCAAAAGACATCTGAACACTACGTATAACGATACGAAATGTTCTCTTCACTGAGAATGAAAGAAGAAGAAATTCTATCGATCGAAAAGGGGGTAAAAAAAACTTCATTCTGTACCGTAGCGCCTTTTGTACCAGAAGGTGAGTAGCTACGTAGAAATAAATAATATATAAGGCGCTTAACCTAGATATGGTCATTTAACACAATCATAATTCACTGAGGTACTTTGTGTGTACAGAAACCAACTCCAACCCTATTTATGGGGAGGGGAGGGGGGGATGTACGGAATGCGAGAAAAGGCCAGTGTTAATTAATAATAATAATAATAATAATAATAATAATAATATTTAGCACCGCGTCTTACTACCCGTTCGGATTATACGCTTTTAAGTACTAATTATTCTAATAGATTAGGAATTGGGAAGGTTGAATTAGAGGAAGTGAACCCGAATTTGCGTGGAGGGAGAGTGGAAAACCATTTAGGAAAAGCCACCCCCAGTTCACCCGACCGAGATTCGAACCTCGATCTCCCCGTCCTCGGCAGTCGAGCTCAACACGACAAGCGCGTTAGCCAACTACGCCACCGAGGCGGGTGCCAGTGTTAATTATTATTATTAGCACCGCGTCTTACTACCCGTTCGGGTTATACGCACTTACGCTAATGTGTAAGGTTAGGGTGATTGTGAGATTAAATGGAGGACCTACAGTTTAACGTGGGATCCGAACCACGGTGAAGGCATGGCATTCCAAACATTCACAAGTTGTGATTAATACACGTCTTGTCCGAGGTGAGGGAAGGGTTTGGCAATCGGATAAATCTGTGCCGGGACCGAGGATTGAACCCTGGACCCCAGCACAGAGGTCCAACACTTTACTCTTAGACCACCAGGTCACCGACAGTGTTAAATAAGCTTTTATAGCAAAACAATTTTTTGGCCAAAATAAATACAATATTGCTCCGGTAGAAATGAAGTTTTAATTTTCTACAGATGGTGATACAAAGTTGTGGAATATCTGTCGGGAGCAAAGAACGATTAGATGGTTAACTTTTTAAATGAAGAGAAAAAGTTGTCATTAAATTTCAGGAACGCCCTCGACAGATATTCGTCAACTTTGATATCACCTACTGAAGAAAATTAGGCTCTACACTTATTCTGAAGCAATATTTGATCTATTTTGATAAACAAAAGGTTTTGCTATAAAAACCGCACAACACTTCCGTTTACTCGCGTTGTCGACATCTCCAACTTAACCTTGAAGAATGAACTAAGGCGTCACTCTCGCGATATACTGTACTGCCGATGACTGGGATATCATTGTTGTAATCCTGGACAGGTGTACTGAAGGTTTTTTTTTTCTAAATTGTTTCCCACCTTCCCTCCAAGCAAATTCAGGTGCGCTTCCTCTTATATCCTACCTTTCTCGTTCCTATTCCATTACCGTAGTCATCTATAATCCAGAACGAGTAATGAAATGCGAGGATAAGAAAAAAAGGTACCCGTCCCAAGGATTGAAGAGCATAAGGAAGTTTTTTTTATACCTAAGTATATAATTGGTCAGCATTACCCGGAATTGAAGCAAGGTCCTTTAGAATTGTAATGGAGAACTATCACTTAGCCACAGTGCTTTACCTAGAGTATATAATATATTAAGGGCATTAAAAAACCAAGAATAATTCAAGAGCATGTAGAAAATTTTCAACCTTTTGTTGTTCTTTTAAGTTTAATTTGAAGCATTTAGTAGTTGAAATAATGAAGAATGTCATGATTTGTATGCATGGCCAAACATATTATTATTATTATTATTATTATTATTATTAATAAAGGTAGGCAGGCTGAGATGTGGTGGTCGTCTAGTGCGTATTTCCGGTTTCACAACATTTTAGTCAGGAAACCTGAAGAAGAAGAAAAGTTCCCTTGGAGGATAATATGAAAATTGATTTTAAGGAGCTTGGATGTTAGGCCAGGGAAAGATGGAGGTATCTCGGAACAGGATTGAATAGAAAGCTTATGGTCTGGAGGCCAAAAAACTTTCAAGATTCTTAAGACCAGAGAGTGAGATAGTTATTTAGAAAATAAGGTGTCTTTTTTTCCATAATGATCACGGCTGAGAACCGGCGAATTTGTTTATTTCGGTATAACCTTAAGTTTGTTATTCATGTGATTATTTAATTAATTGGTTTTAGAAAGTGATTGTTACCTAACCCCCTATGCGGGTATTTAGACGTAGTGCAAAAAAAATAACATGATCACAAAAGTTTTAATATCCCAAGAAAATAAATCTTAAGGAATATTAGATCAAAGCAAAACACGTTTTAATCCATGGGCTATGGCATAGCTATAAGAGTTCTTCCACCTCTCCTCGCAAGATCTGCTCCTATCACGTGGCATCATGAGATACGATCATAGGGGCTGACAGACATATTCGAGAAATTCATTATGAGATGTTGGGATATCAAACAGGTCATAAGTGGTGTTACATTTACAGCTGTTTCTATACAACTTCATATTAGATTTTCTACATTTCATGTTTATTTTTTCTTTACTATAAAGTTTATTTATATCTACATATAGGTGTAGTTATATGTAAACTACGGTGGTTCGCCCGGGAAAGTAGCCAAATGACTAGCGTCTACACACACACACACACACACACACACA